>RPFO01000175.1:3902429-4037429 GCA_009746045.1 Mesostigma viride | reverse complement strand
GCATTTTTGGGGTATTTATGCTAGCATTTGTCACCAGCTTGTCATCCAACCAGCCTGAAACTTTGTGGGCATGCTATTTGGGATGTGATTAAAACATGTGCAATGTTCCAGGCCCAACTGAGTTCATTTGGTGTCATTATATATGCATATGTGTGATGAAACCCTTGGAAAACCATGAAAAACTGCATTTTTGGGGTATTTATGCTAGCATTTGTCACCAGTTTGGCATCCAACCAGCCTGAAACTTTGTGGGCATGCTATTTGGGATGTGCTTAAAACATGTGCAAAGTTCCAGCTTCAACTGAGTTCATTTGGTGTCATTATATATGCAGACATGCCAGAAAGTGCTGAAATACGGTATTTTATGCTAACAAATGTCACCATCTTACCATGCTGCCGACTCCCAGAATTTTTTTGACCACATGGCATCATAAGATATCTGATTAGGAACCTTGGTGCCAAATTTGAGGTCAAACTGGCCATTATTCTGGCATCATGTATTATAGCTCTTAGCTATGAGTCCAAGGAAAGTTGTGACATTGTACCTGTATACCAAAATGCGTGTTATTTGGTGCAAACAAGCACCATTTTCCCATGAATCTTGGTTCTTAGGCCTTGGATGATGTTTGTACATGGTTCTGGAAGCTAAATGAGCAATTTTGAGAATTTTGTTATTTACCACCAAAATGAGTGGGATCCACCAAATGTAAATGGGATTGGGGCCGGGAGGACCGGCTGGACCTGGAGGGCCAGCGGGCACCATGGTCGGCACGCGTACGGACCTGGACGTCATATTGGCGTCAGCGCTTGTCGGTGGCGCTGACTCGGGCCATGGCTGACATCATGCTCCGCCGTACGCGGGCTGATTTTGCGGTGCAGCAGGGCTATTAGGTTCCTCCCGTTAGGCGTTTCCATTGGTCTTATCGTAGTATAGAGCTTTGACATGGCTCTGTATATTATAGGTTTATAGCTGGGCGTTTGCTTTGGTTTGAGTGATTTCACTCTGCTGTAAGTAATTATATTTTGAATATACATATGGTTCCTCTATTCTGATTTGGCACGCCGCAAAGGTGAAAACCATTTGCGTTCAGTGCCGGTCCGCGGAAAACGCGATCTGCAAATGAATCCAGGCCAGAATCGAACTGGGGACCTCTCGCACCAACTTTTGCTGACTATAGGACGGACGTCTCCGGATCCTAAGGCATCGCCAACTGACACCTACAGTCATCCGCAAAAGTTCTCCTCTATCTCCATACCGCTCTCCTCCGGGTGGTGTGTGCCATGGTTTGGTCGGTCTTTCCGGGCTCTCCACCATCAAGTGCGAGGGCGCGGATGGGGCCGCTCTCTACTCATCCAACCACCGCTGACCGCCCCGACATTACCGTGCTTGACTACGACGGGCAGGGTTGCCACCTGCTCATCGATGTCTCCGTGGCTCGGGCGCCACGCAAGGACATGTGGTACCACCTCAACCGGCTCGGCGGCCGGCGGCAGCGCACCCCGGTGGAGCACACGGGGGACGGCACGGCGCCGGTTGACCCTTGACCGTTGGTTGGCCCACAATGTTTCCTTGACAGGTGGGGCTCGCGGCCGGCCCCCCCCCGCCGCTTCACCCCGAGACGGCCGCCCATCTCGGTGTTGCCGGACCCCCCTGCGCCGCCTGCGCCCCCCTCCTCGGCCGTGGACTACCAAGTCGATCCCCGCCTTGCAGGAGGGCTGCCTTGCCACCAACGGCGTCGTCCAACCCTTCACTTGGAAGGAATTGGACGGCGCCCTTGCTCGCCTGCGGTACGACGCGGCGGTCGGTGTCGACCACCTTTCTGCTGAGCTGCTGAAGACCCCTGCCCCGGCAGTGAGGGATCTTCTGCTGGCGTCTGCAACCGTGTCCTGCTCTCTGATGAGCCTCCGCCTGCTGAGTGCATGGCAGACGGCCATCCGAGTCATGCTGCATGTACAAGAAGGGCTCTGCTGCTGACCCCGAAAACTATCGGGGTGTCTACCTCCAGAGCCCCGGCCGCGCTGAAGGTCTTCATGCGCATGATGCTGCACAGGCTCCGTGCCGCGCTGGACCCACACCTGGGTGAGTCTCAGATGGGTTTCCGTCGTGGTCGCAACACTGTCATGGCTGTATTTGTTGCGCGCCGGTTGATGGAGGAGGTGCGTCGCCTTTGCCCTGATGGTGTGCCGCTGGTCAGAGTGACAGACAGACTTCATTTTTGTCGACTATATCGAGGCCTTCGACACGGTCCTCTGGGAGGCTCTTTGGGCCATCCTAGCTCTGGATCGGGTACCGCCAGCGTTTATTGCTGCCATTCGTCGACTGTATGAGGGCTCACCTGTAGGCAGTAGTGCGGACTGCGGAAGGCACCACCCCACCATTCCCTCTTCATCACCATGCACGTGCGGGGTGTGGCAAGGTTGTGTCCTGTCCCCATATCTGTTCATTATTGTCGTGGATCACGTCATGCGCCGGGCACGTGCACGCTTTACTGCTCTTAAGGGGTTCGAGCCCGGCTTGGACATTCTTAACGAGCGCGAGCACGGCGGGGGCGGCACTGGCTACTGCCTGGCCGACCTGATTTATGCGGATGACACCACCCTCATCACGCGCCCCGAGCACATTCAGACCTGGCTGGACTGTCTGGGCTTGGAGGCGAGGGCGGTGGGGTTGGAGATTAGTGTCAAAACTGAGGCGATCGATGGTGATTGGGGCCTCCAGGACTTCGCCCGCCTCTGCCGCGCCTGCTCGACGGGGCGGAGGCCCCGTTCCGTACGTGATCGCTTCAAACTGTTAGGGAGCATGCTCCCCGACACCGCCGACGATGTGGACATCCGCATCGGCCTGGCCTGGGCCCGGCTCCGTTCGCTCAATACCTACTGGCGCTCGAAGGGCCTGGGCGAGCACTGTAAGCGCATGCTCTTCAAGGTCCTCGTCCGGCTCACGGTGCTTACCTATGGCGACGAGGCATGGACACTCACGGACACACTGGCGGCTAAACTAGACGGCATGGTTTACAGGATGCTCCGACAGGTCCTGAATGTAGGGTTTTCCAAGCATAGGTCATTAGAGTCTTTGTATCAGGGTATGCCTCGCATTTCGGACGAGATTAGGCAGCCGGTAGGATAGCACTTGTAGGACATCTTGCTCGCACCAGTCAGGTCGACACCGCCCTTGGTCTGGCCGGCCCCCAGCGGCTTAGGCAACCAGTGCGGCACCTCCTGACCTGGCCTGGCCCCAAGGACATTCCTAGAAAGAGCTCTACTGGTAAGCCTGCCATGAACTTCATCGATCCAGATGTTGCTGGCCGTCCTAGTGGTCCCAGCTCAGTTTGAACACCGCATTCACTCCCTACGTGGCTCTCTCCACTCCACCATCCATCAAGGAATATGTGCTACATGATCTCCCAACGGAGGCATGTTATAATTTAATTTAAATTACTTTCATTTAATTTTTTTTAATTCACTCCCTCTCTCTTCTTTGGACTGCCATGCAGAACAAGAAGCGGTGGCAGAAGATTGTCAAGGCTCACACGCCACATCGTGTGGTGAAGCCCCCGGCTCCCACCAAGCGGAAAGGGTGTTTTGCTGAATAGTGCATGTAGTTAGGATTTTTCTAGACTACATAGCTCAGAGTTAGGTTCGTTCCATTACGCGGCTCCGCCCACCTCCATCCATCCAGCAAGGAATATGTGCTACATGATCTCCCAACGGAGACATGTTATAATTTAATTTAACCCTTAGTCGGGAAACCACCCGACCTGTCGGGTGGTTTGACAAACGGTCGAATTTCGCGCCGCGCCGTGAGCGCCGCGCCACTTGTGACGGAGGACAGTTGTCCGGTGGGTCCGGGGACACTTAGGGACGAGGGTGATGCATAGGTTTGGGGGTAATATTCGCCATAGCCTGGTAATTACAACGTGCATTGAGCAGGTAGCACGTGACTTTGGCGGGAAATTTTCACTCGCGCGCGCGCGTAACTAGATATGGCTGCCAGCATGCCGTTCTCACGGAAATTTTGCGTGTCGAGGCTAGAAACGGTTCAGCATTTTGCTCAGAATGACTCTGCGTGATTTTCGTAGGTCAGGCATGGCCAAACTTGTAGGATTGGGAAAATTCAGGTAGGAAAATACTGCCTTCTGGGTCGTCAGTGCCAGATGAGTACTCGCTTATCTTATTTCCATTTTATCCTCATGGCCGGGCAGTCTGCGCCAGCCCAAGCATCCAGATGTGGCCGGTACCGGATGTCCGCTGATGCGTTTGCTGGGAAAGCGGACGCGTTTATAGGTAATATTTGAACGGAGCATCAACCTTGTAATCATAAAGGATGCATGCATGATGCGGCTATGGCGGCCTATGCCTGTAAAGCAATGGTATGTGTGAGATATGAGGGTCCCGGCCAGTGGAATCCGGGCAGGACGTGAACGAGCCAGGTACGGCAACGTGTTTGCGTGTCCTTTGCAGCGGAATACGTCTCCCATGCATTATATTTGACGAGCTTTTTAGTGCACCTTTCAGCAAGCCTCCATGCCTGCTGTACAGAGGGGTATTAGCCCTGAAAGTGACCAGTTTATGGCATTTCTTTGGAGCATATCATTTCGTTAATGCAGGTAGGCAACATGTTTGTATTCCAGCACCTTTGGCAATCTTTTATAGCTTGTTATAATGCATTCTTGTATTGCATGTCATAGATGGCTGTTTACACGCGCCTAACCCACACACATATATGAGCACCTTACATAGGTCTAACGGGTTATCCGGGTGGTTTGACCCAAGGAAAGCACCATTGGTGGACTATCCAACTAAGTTGTCCAATGTTGCTGTTGAGGTTCCATACCCTCCCTGGGAAGTTAGGGGGGGGTTCACTTTTCCTTGGGGAAAAAAGATTGTCTTTTGGCCAAGTTTGACTGAATCTATCATCCAAATGCTTTGATAAACCCGTGGTATTATTGCATATTCTGAAAGCCCTCGAAGTGTAGATACTCCTAGCATCTTGGTTGGGGGCATTTGGAGTTGTGGCCTGTGAGTTATGATTTTTCTCATTTTCAGGGGTCTGAAAGTGCCAAAAATGGTCCTCCCGACTAAGGGTTAATTTTTTAATCCTACCGGTCTAATCTATCTACGACAACACTAGCCAATTCTATATCTATATTCATTGAGAATGATAAACTACGGAGGTGAGATTGGCATGCAACATAAGGTAAACCCCGAAAAGAAGAAGAACCCTGAAGAAAATAAAAGTATAATCTGACATGGACATCCAAGGATCGCGCCCTGGCTGCACAAGGTACAACTGACTACATCACAATACTACGACACGCATCAACATCGCTGCCGGCCCACCATGCAGGCCTGGGAGGGATCTAGAGCGCATATTATGGGTCGCGACAAAGTCGGCCAGGGTGCGGCGGGATAACACATCAGCAACGGTGCGAGTGAGGGCAAGTGACAGGCGCTGCATTCCGCCAATATATCAAGGAGACAACCAATGCATGCATGCCGCCAATATATATCTATGGTGCCCTCTACCCTAAGGGTCTTGTCTAGCATGCTTCCCGCGGTTGCAAACACGCGGGCGCTTCCCCACGGGAGGGGGTTCGTTGTCGTCTATGACCCTCTATCCATTCATCATGCAATTAGACTCGTGCTCCCGTTGGGGAGTCACGGAGCACCCGATGGATGGATGGATAAGGACACACAATCCTACCGGTCTAATCTATCTACAATGACATCAAGCCAATTCTAGTCTAAGCTCATTCTAGCCTAAGCTCTCTACCCTAGGGGACCTGTCTGGCGTGACCCTCTATGACCCCAGCATAGTTGTCTCTACTGATCTAGCCCCAGTAAGTTTTAAGTGGCATGAACGCCATGACATTAGCACCCAGCCATGGCTCATCGAGGTCATTCGCTTATGCCTTAGCTTGACGTCCGTTGAGGGCTCCGGCACCTCTAGAGCATAGTACTCCGTGGCATGCCTTTGCGCATGACACGCAAGTACTTACTTACTTGAGCCCACCTCACCTTTCTTGTACAGCATCAGCTAGCGCTCTTCTGCTGGCGTTCTGCAACCGTGTCCTGCTCTCTGACGAGCCTCCGCCTGCTGAGTGGCAGACGGCCATCCGCGTCATGCTGTACAAGAAGGGCTCTGCTGCTGACCCCGGTAACTACCGGGGTGTCTGCCTCCAGAGTGCCGCGCCAGCTGAAGGTCTTCATGCGCATGATGCTGCACAGGCTCCGAGCCGCGCTGGACCCACACCTGGGTGAGTCTCAGATGGGTTTCCGTCGTGGTCGCAACACTGTCATGGCTGTGTTTGTCGCGCGCCGGTTGATGGAGGAGGTGCGTCGCCTTCCCCCTGACAGTTTGCCGCTGGTCTTCATTTTTGTTGACTATATCAAGGCCTTTGACACGGTTCTCTGGGAGGCTCTTTGGGCCATCCTAGCTCTGGATCGGGTACCACCTGCGTTTATTGCTGCCATTCGCCGACTGTATGAGGGCTCACAGGCAGTAGTGCGGACTGCGGAAGGCACCACCCCACCATTCCCCCTTCACCACGGGGGGTGGCAAGGTTGTGTCCTGTCCCCATACCTGTTCATTATTGTCGTGGATCACGTCATGCGCCGGGCACGTGCGCGCTTTACTGCTCTTAAGGGGTTCGAGCCAGGCTTGGACATCCTTAACGAGAAAGAGCACGGCGGGGTTAGACCTGGTTACCGCCTTGCCGACCTGATTTATGCGGATGACACCACCCTTGAATCGCGAGCCCCGAGCACATTCAGACCTGGCTGGACTGTCTGGGCTTGGAGGCGCGGGCGGTGGGGTTGGAGATTAGTGTCAAAACTGAGGCGATGGTGATTGGGGCCTCCAGTACACCACCGCTGCCGCGCCTGCTCGACGGGACGGAGGTCCCGTTCCGCGATCGCTTCAAACTGTTGGGGAGTTGGCTCCCTGACACTGCAGACGATGTGGACACCCGCATCGGCCTGGCCTGCATGGGCCAGGCTCCGTTCGCTCAACACCTACTGGCGCTCGAAGGGCCTGGGCGAGCACCGCAAGCGCATGTTCTTCAAGGTCCTCGTCCTCACGCCGTGCTCACGTATGGCGCCGAGGCATGGACCATTACACCCAAACTGGCAGCTAGGCTCAACGGCACGGTTTACATGATGCTCCGACAGGTCCTTAACGTAGGGTTTTCCGAGCGCCCGTCATCAGAGTCTTTGTATCATGGTATGCCTCGTATTTCGGACGAGATTAGGCAGCGTAGGATAGCATTTGTAGGACACCTTGCTCGCACCAGCCAGGTCGACACCGCCCTTGGTCTGGCCGGCCCCCAGCAGCGGCTTGGCCAGCCAGGGCGACACATTCCCGACCCAAAAGGGTAGGGAAACCTGTCACGAACTACATCCAGATGTTGCTGGACGACCTAGTGGTCCCAGCCCAGTTTGAGAACCGCATCCACTCTCTCTCCCGTCTTTGGACTGCCATGCAGGACAAGACGCGGTGGCAGAAGATTGTCAAGGCTCACACGCCCGACCCTGTGGGCAAGCTTGCCCCCTCCCCCCAAGAGGAGGAGGCGTTTTGATGAGTAGTGTAGTTAGGATTTTCTAGACTAGATAGCTTAGCGTTAGGATAGTTCGATTACGCGGCTGAAGTCCTCCACCCCACCCATCCATCATGGAATATGTGCTACATGATCTCCCAACAGAGGCATGTTATAATTTAATTTAATTTAATTTAATTTAATTTAATTTAATTTAATTTAATTTAATTTAATTTAATTTAATTTAATTTAATCAGCTAGCGCGCTATCAATTCATTAATTAATTAGACTCGTGCTCCCGTTGGGCACCATTAATTAATTAATTAATTAGACTCGTGCTCCCGTTGGGGAGTCACGGAGCACTTACCCCGTTGGGTGCCATGCTTCAGCCTACCCCTGGAATCATTGTCAAGGAGACAACTTTTTTTTTTTTTTTTTTTAGTATTGCACCGGCCACAGTGATGCGCCCCTGCCCCATGCTGTGCATAGAGCGCTCTGTTGCCTATCCACCAGTGGTGGCAGTGAGAGAAGCTAGGGCGCCCTCCCTCCTCTTTGTCCCCAAGGCCCGTTGCTAGCCAGGATAGAAGTCCGCAGGTGGAGGTTATTGGCCCTGAGGATAGCCGCTACACTACCGCCTCATCTGCCATTACAGTAGAGGACAGCTCGGATGAGGATTACATCCCCATCTAGTGCTTCATGGTTGGGGAATGATGCAGACTATCAAGGAGACAACCAGCGCAGGCCAGAAATCGGGAGAATCCGGACCATGGTAGCTCGAGCGTGCCGTTATCTTGTCCGCGTGTTCGAGTCGTTCAGGATGATGAAGATGAATGGTGATGTAAATGTGTATCCTTGTGCATTGAAATTATGGCTGGCTTACGTGTAGAGCGGCTAGATGACCTAGACGGTGGGGCCGGAAACAGCATGCTTGATCAGGGCGTGTGTTTCGAGCCTAACTGCCCGGGAGTGTCTAGTGGTGAGCACCATTGCTGCGATCGCTCTCCCACCATTTACGAGGAAATACCCGCAAATGGAAAACCACTGAAAAGGTCTAGCTATGATGCAGACTATATTTGTTTCAACTTTCGTGTAATGGTTTTTTTTCTAATGAGATTAGCATAGTACTCCGTGGCATGCCTTTTCGCATGACGGCAAGTACTTACTTACTTACTCCTCGTTGTGTACAAGGGTCGAATTCCTCGACTTTGTATTGGCACGGATCTGACCCACATGAGGCAGTCACATGATAATTAATGCATCAAATGCATGAATGCATGCACATGCATGTCTCCAGAGCCAGTGCCCAACGTTACGCGTGCAGCGGCAATGTACGAGCATTAAATTATTCTCAAGGACACTTGACTACTATTTTGATGCTTGTATCGACTTGCCTCATTGGACTAATTATACAAATTACTTGCAGGCATGAATGGTTGAGAGGCATGCAACGGTTTTGAAGACAGGGAGATTCGTCTCCTGACTGTATATTATTGAAAATGGCACATTTTCAGTAGCAGCACAGTTAAGGCAATGCAAGTTTCGTTTAAAAGGCTATATTCTACACAGAAATGGTGGCCAGTTCGTTGGCAAGTCCCCTGCTACGCCAACATGGCTGAATTGGCACTTAAATAAGGGGAAAGGAGAGGTACAAATTTGATTCCATTTATGCGTCATCCAGGGCAGCGACGCCGGGCAGGACCTTGCCCTCGAGCAGCTCCAGGGAGGCACCGCCACCGGTGGAGATGTGGGACATCTTGTCCGCGAGGCCGGCCTTCTCGACGGCCGCGACGGAGTCACCACCGCCGATGATGGTGATCACGCCCTTGGATGACAGGTCCGCCAGGGTCTTGGCGATCGCGTCAGTGCCGATGGCGAACTTGTCGAACTCGAAGACACCCATGGGGCCGTTCCAGATGATGCTCTTGCACTCCTTGAGCTCCTTGTTGAACGCCTCGACGGTCTGAGGGCCGACATCCAGACCCATCCAGCCATCTGGGATGGCATCAGCGGACACAATCTTCGAGTTGGCATCCGGGGCAAACTTGTCAGCAACGTTGACATCGACTGGCAGCAGCAGCTTGACACCCTTGGCCTGGGCCTTGGCCATCAGGTCCTTGGCGAGCTGCAGCTTGTCCTCCTCAACGAGGGACGAGCCGACCTTCTTGCCCTGGGCCTTGTAGAAGGTGAAGATCATGCCACCGCCCAGGATCAGCTTATCGCACTTCTCCAGCAGGGACTCAATCACACCGATCTTGGAGGACACCTTGGAGCCTCCGACGATGGCGCAGAAGGGGCGCGCGGGCTTGGCAACAGCGCCATCAAGGTAATCCAGCTCCTTCTGGAGCAGGAAACCGGCCACGGAGGGCTTGAGGAACTCGGTCACACCGGCGGTGGAGGAGTGGGCGCGGTGGGCCGTGCCGAAGGCGTCGTTGACGTACAGGTCGGCGTTAGCGGCCAGCTTCTGGGAGAACTCCTTCACGTTCTTCTCCTCCTCGGGGTAGAAGCGGACGTTCTCCAGCAGCAGAACGGTGCCGTTGGCCATGCCCTTGACGGCCTTCTCGACCTCGGGTCCGATGCAGTCACCGACCATCTTGACCTTGCCGTGCAGCAGCTCGTTCAGGCGGCCGACCAGGGGAGCGACCGTGTACTTGGCATCCTTGCCCTTTGGCCGGCCCAAGTGGGTGGTCAGCAGGACCTTGGCACCGTTGTCAATCAGGTACTGGATGGTGGGGATGGCAGCGCGGATGCGGGTGTCATCGGTGATCTTGGTGCCATCAAGAGGCACGTTAAGATCGCAGCGGACGAACACACGCTTGCCCTCCAGGTCGCTCTTCTTCAGGGCGCTCACGGACTTCTTGGCCATGCACACGGTCGGGGCCTTCTTCATCTCGCCGGCGCGGGAGACGGTGGCAGCGACGACGGAGGTGATGTCGACCTCCTTGGCAGCGAACATGCCGGCCTTGCGGGAGCTGGCGAGCCCCTGGAAGCCGGAGAAGCGGGCAGGGCCATTGGCACGGACAGCGGCCTTGGAAGCCGACGCCTTGACAGAGCGGCGGGTGGCAGAGCTGGAGACGCTCTGGTTGGACACCGCAACTGGTGCCGTGAAGGAAAGGGCAGCAACAGCGGCAGCCATGGCTGACTGATTGACGAGTGAATGGGGTGTGGTGAGTGATGGGGACCGAACTATGGGACCACAACGAGCTCTTATCCAAAGCAAAAGATCACAAGAGCCAAGTGGCCAGTCTGGCGCGCGTCTGGCCACAGGAATAACGCGGCGCGAGGGACAAGCTGAGGTCGTGGAAGCTCCAGGAAGCAACGTTATAAATGCCCTGGATACGTGTCAGGCCACGAAGGGGCGTACCCTTCCCAAGATATTTCGTACCGATACAGGGAAGTTGTGGCCAGCATACCTCGCAGTCACGAGTGACTCATCACGGCCTCTCACGACTTACGAGTGTCACGCGGATCCTGCGCGGATATCAATTATTGCTGAGCCTATTGCTGAGTTACATACATGTACGGGTTGACTGCGGGTTGCCTCTCGAGAGCGATGGAGGACATTTGTTTATTCTGTCGATGCTCACGCCAAGGACTGATGAACTGCAACAACTTTGTCTCTGCTACCCATGTGCGGCGTGGGATTCAACTAACAGAGTAACTTTGTCTGTGGTGAGTCTGTGGTGTCATGTTGTTGTAGTAGTAGTAGTAGTTGTTGTCATGCGGTTCAGGGCCGTTTCCAACTGCTGCCCAGGTGCGGCGTCACCAGGGCGAATCAACAACAAGTGCAACAACAACAACAACAACAACGAAACAACAACAAACACATGAGTTTGGAGCACCATCTCACTGCCACCTGGCAAAACGCATGCTGACGCGGTCTAGACAGTCTACAGACAGCCTACAGGGCGTTTGGCCCGTGATAAGCGCCACGAATAATTACAGTACTTATTGCCAGTATACATTGAAACCGGAGAGTGCAATCTACAGTTGGATGAACATTCGCGACGAAAAACTCATTAGCCAATTCCGCCATGCTGAGTGTATCCTGGCTTTGATTTTGCCGCAATGTCGATTCCAGGTAATAACATTAACCTTGTAAATATCGCTTCAGGAAGGTTGCTTGGTGGGAAATGTGCCCTTCGAGATTCCCTTTCAAAACCCTTGAAACTAAAACCATATTTGTCAGGTCAGTCCTCCGGTTTATAATTTTGTAAATTAAATAAAAAGGGGCGTCGGGCCGTGTGCGCTTGATATCAATTTAGCGGACTTCGCCAATCTCGATCATTATGCCTGTTTTGAAGGACAATCACCGCCCTCTCTTACCGACAACTTACCAAGCGTCCGAGGAAGAACCCCCGCCACAACCCTCGTCAACATGGACCCGTGCAACCCACTCCTCCCAACGCCGGCGGGCTGGGCGCCTAGAGCCCACCAATTTCACGCCCTCCTTCGCCGTTCTGCCCGTTGTACCCCAGGAACAAAATCACGACATGTACCTGGACTTGATGGTGGACTCCGAGAGCGTTTTGGACGGGGGGGCGCCCTGGTTCATCACCCCCATGGTCTGGATAGGCGAGCGGGCGTCCTGGATCGTCGTCTTCCTGCTTAGCACGTCTCTGGCCTTGCTCCTCCATTTCCTGAAACCGTCGACCAAGCTGGCCGACGTCGAGCTCGCCCTTTGGATGGTCCTCCCCGCTGCCGTGATCAGCCTGTTTTTCATCTGCACGCTCCTGACCAGCGCGATCCTGGCCTTCTTCGCGGCCGTCATCCAGCGCCCGCCCTGGCTGGTCTCCGTGCTCCTGGACATCTTCAGCCGTTACCTTCGCTTCATCCTCTTCTTCCTCTCCCTTGAGAAGTTCCTCCTCCACCTGTGGACCTCGGGAGGGGCCCCGATCCCCCTCATCCTCAACTTCTCCTACATCCTGCGCACTTCATACGCGCTCTGCCTCCTCGTCGTCTTCAAGTCCTGGTGCATGGCGCTCATCGAATACTTGGCCATCCGTCGATCCTTTTATGTCTTGGTCCGGCGGCTACGGGACATGGAGGACGCGCTCAAGTGGCTGTGCTGCACGGACGCTCACGAACGGGTGCAGCTGCAGCAAATGCTGGATGCCGACGCGCAGCGGGGGGGCACGGTCAGCATGTGTCAGTCGATTCGCACCAAGAGCATGACGGTGCCGTTGGAGCAGAAGACGGACGGCACGTGGAAGTTTTCGACCACGGCTATGGTCCAGGTGGGTTGCGATCGGTGTGCAAGAGCTTCGTCAGCATGCTTCACTGTAACACACTCGTTTTCTCGCCTATTTGAAGACAAACTCGGTGGCTTGTGCTCACATGTACATTTTACATCGTGGCCATCGCGCAGATGTGGTGGCCATCGTGCAGTGCGTGTGGTACATGTGGGGCCGTCCTTTCATGTCCATAATCATATATCACGTTCTTACTCTTCTTATTTCTTCTTATATTCCTGGCTAGTACTTCGGTTTCTGTAGGCATATGTGCCTGCTTGTATGCATGTGGGCGTTTTCAGCCAAGGCGACGGTGCAGGGAGCTGCGGCAGGATTGTGGGGCACATACCAGTTTTACTTTCCTGTATTTGCCTTGGCGATGCATCAGGCTTGAGCTGTGCATTTGGGTCCTCCTATGGTTTGCCACATTGGTCAACGTGGGGGGCGGATGGCAGATCACCCAACAAGTGTCAGCATCACCCAGGTGTCAGCATCACCCATCTAGTGTCATCATCAACAAACAAGTGTCAGCGTCACCAAACAAGTGTCAGTTGCATACACAGGCTAGGTCCGCCGCCGCCGTTGCTTCATAACCCTCAAATGACAAATTGAGCGTGCCCCCAAGCTTTGTGCTCTATGGCCTGATGTCAAGGGCACCTGATGTTTGATTTATGCATCCATATGCAGATATATAAAAACCAAATTTGTTTTATGCACAGGGATTCGATTCGATATCATAGGACCAGTAAATGCCCGACTACAAAACGTACATGACATGGATAATGTGATTGTCCATCACAAGAAGGCTGGCATCGTGCAGAGTATGTCCTCTGTGGCCAGACCACTTAGAAGGCAGCGAGAGCAGATCGTTTTCATTGCCAGCACTTGCAAGTGCCAGAGCCAGCGTATCCGTTGTGCACCTTGTGTGCGCTGACTGTTGATGTATTTTACCCAGATCTGGGGCGTTTGCGAGGGGGGGGTGGATGGCAAGCGATTCCCCCCTGCCCCCTGGGTGGCGAAATTCGAATCTGCCCTCTAGTTTTTCAATTCGACTACCGCGTCTGCACGCGATGGCTTACCTATCAAATCTTTTTTCCGGTTCGCGCGACTGTCATTTGCCTATAGTAGAATTATAGTATACTACTATTATATTAGCATTATAATAGCATTATAGTAGCATTATGTTATATTTAAGGCCATTGCTTTGCTCATGGGTATAGACTTTCAGCAAAAGCTAAGACCATGTCTTGCTGGTGGTAATGTGGGTCTAGCAACGTATTATCTGTCATAATAGGGAGGCAATTCATACCCCTGCACAGCTTTTTCAACGATTCGCCATCTCCACTAACCCTTGCTCTGAACGCGTGGAAACGCCCCGATGGGCTACAGTGGACAGGGCGCCGTCCCTCCATTTGGTTCTGTATAGTGTTTGAAGGTTCCTTACTTGGTACCCATGGCGACACAGTCACGAGCTTCTGATTCATGCGAATCAATTGATTGATCCTAGCGAAGTTATCCAGCTTGCCCTGCAAGTTGGCAATAGGTAAAGCAGCGCCTGGTATCGGCGTACGTGCCTTGGGCGTGGTGTGTGTTCTGTTTGCAGCTCATCTGGCACACCTGCATGAGGAACCAGGGAAGGCATCTTGTGTAGATGGCCTGTGTGATTTTCCAGTGCCGTTTCTAGCCATGGTCGTAGTGTTAAAATATATATATACATATATTGTAGTGTTAATATATATACTGTAGTATATATATTGTGTATACATTTCCCTCACTTTCCCTTCCCGCTATTTGCCCACCCGCCTTTTCCCCACCCCCCCATCGCCCCGCCGCATTCCACCCCCCATGCTCCGTGGCTCGCTAACAGGCCCATGTGTTCAACTAACTAGTCCATAACTTCCCCCCCCTTCCCCCCCTTCGTCCCTTCCCCCTTTCTCCCCCCGGCCTTACTCCGCCTCCCCCCCTCCCCTCCCCCTTCCTCTGCCCCCCCGCCCCTCCCTCCCCCCCTCAGCTGGTGGTCATGGCAGACATGGCCCTCCTCGCCGACATCCTCTGGCAGCACCTCACGCGCAATGCCTCCTCCACCTTGATCGACGGCAAGCTCTCCTTTGACGACTGGGCCGCCCGATTCCCCTCCTCTCGCCTCGCCAAGCACGCGTGGCGGCTGATGCTCGCGTCCGGGCCGCCATCGCAGGCCCGCATCGGCCTCTCCCTCGCCGACCCCCCCTCCCTGTCCAAGGATGAGTTCATCCGCGGCCTCAAGGCGCTGTTCACCCTGCGTGGGACCCTGGCGTCACGCCTCACGAGCATGGCAAGCCTCCTCTCACTGGTGAACACGTTCCTCGGCGTCGGGCTGGTCGTCGTGTCCACGGTTGTGGTCGCTGACATCTTCGACTACGACATCCGCCAGCTCATCACCGCGTTCACGGCGTTCCTCGTCGCCATCTCGTTCGCAACCGCATCCACCATCTCCCGTCTCGTCGAGGGCGCCGTGTTCATGTTCTGGTCTCGGCCCTTTGACCCCGGGGAGTACGTGACGGTCGCCGGGAGGCGCTACCAGGTCATGGCCATGTCGCTGCTCGACTGCGAGCTCAGGGACAACGAGTGCCAGCTGTCGCGCATGTCCATCAAATCCCTCCTCGACGCCCAGATCGTCAACTTGAGCCGATCTGAGAATGCTGTTCTCGTGATCCAGGCCGCCGTCGACCTCGACACCACCCTGCAGTCCCTGGACCTGCTCCACGGCGCCGTGCGCAAGTACTGCGCCGAGAGGCCCGAGCAGCTCATGCCGCATGTCGACTTCTTCCAGACCTCGGGGGGCAGCGCGCTCGGCGGGAACGGCGGGCTCGCGTCGGCCGTCTACTTTGAGATCCGGCTCAAGACGCGCATACGGTGGCAGGACAATAACGACCTGAGGCAGCTCGAGACGGACGCGGTCGCGCACATACGCGGGCAGATGCGGTCCCTGGGGCTAGGGTATTCGGCCACCCTGCAGCCTATCTTGGTCTCGATGGCACAGCCCATGGGCCATTTTGTGGCGGATACTGGCGGTGGCGGTAGCAGTGCTGCTGTTGCAGGTGGCAGCAGTGCGGTTCATACGGGGGCCCCGGTGATGCCCCCACGGTGTGTCACGCCGGAGGAGACAGGGCCCGCACTGGGGGGAGCGCCCACGCCCGCCACCTTGAATAGAAGCACGACTTCACAGTTGTAGGCTGTATTGTAGACAAGCATCTTGGCAGGCATGTGCCATGTCGTTGACGTCAAGCTTAATTGGGGGGAGAGTGGATCCTTGCCTTCCACAGTGTTGATGATCATTGTGCTTCTGCTGGTTTATATCCCGTTTCTTGGATAAGCCTGACAATATGCATCCAAGCATATGTGTTACCATGCTAACGGCAGGCTCGAGCTACCATGGTCCGGATTCTCCCGATTTCTGGCCTGCACTGGTTGTCTCCTTGATATGTGTTACCATGCATCCAATGTTGCAGTGCCATCTCAGTGACTAATGGGCAGATTTTGCTTTAGGTTGCCTGTGAACGGAAGGGGGCAGCAAATTGTAGCTTGTGTGTTGTATTATCAAGGACTGTATATCAAGCTTTCAAACTCACTAATGCTCAAGAGTCTTAGCATGTACAGTTTGCAACTTACTGCTTGGCTGTGCAAAACTAAGGGCCTGTATCTGCGCAGCATGTAGACAAGCAGGTGGGAAGGCTAATTGTACCTTCTATTGCAATCTAGTCAATCGCATGAAACTCAATTTCGACCTTTTTATCGTGTCCTTTATACACCTATGCTACGTATGTGTCGTTTGCATGAACTATTTTTGCATAAATTAATTAATTTTAAATGCATGCGCACATGTCCGCGGGATGGCATTGAAAACAAGAGCTGGCTGTCAGGTGTTGCGCAGTACTGATCAAGCTAGTGTGTATGCATGACATGCACATGCACGTCTGTCGAAAACACACATGCACGTATGGTTATTCATCGTTTCGACGGGTGCGATTGAGCACCCTGTGGCATGATCAAGGGAAGGGGGGGGTCTCTGGATCTGCCCCGGCCCCTGCCCGAACTGTGCATGCACACTCAGGGCCGGGATTAAAAGCACTCCTGTGCAAATGCTCCGTGACTCCCCAACGTACGGTCTGAGTTCGTGGTTAGTTGATTAATTAGTTGATGGTTATTTAAAAAAAATTAAATTAAATTATAACATGCCCCGCTAGCTTCTTTGGACTGCCATGCAGAACAAGATGCGGTGGCAGAAGATTGTCAAGGCTCACACGCCAGCCCCTGTGGGCAAGCCACCTGCCCCCAAGAGGAGGAGGCGTTTTGCTGAGTAGTGTAGTTAGGATTTTCTAGACTAGATAGCTTAGAGTTAGGTTAGTTCGATTACGCGGCTTCCTCCACTCCACCCATCCATCAAGGAATATGTGCTACATGATCTCCTGGAACGGAGGCATGTTATAATTTAATTTTTCCCACTACTGCAGGGGGTTTGTTGTCCCCTACGACCTGGACGCAGTCACGTGGGATTTTTATTCAATTAATTAATGACCTGGGCCCACTTGGCCTTGTCCATCATCTTTTTCCAAATCACGGAGAGGCCTAGCTAGGCCCCCCATGTCCTCTACGAGCTGTTCTTTGAAGGTGCGGGCCTTGCGGCGTCTAGCCTGGCTGGGCCCGGCCCACGTGAGGAGGTGCCGGCCCGGAGCAGGGGCCCTGGGCGGGGCGCAGCCCTGCAGAGGGGCCACGTGAGGTGTCTACCTGGTTGGTGCGAGCTAATTAATTAATTAATTAAACTCGTGCTCCCGTTGGGGAGTCACGGAGCACCGAAGTGCTTTTAATCCCTGTGTGTGCACTACAGGAGAAAGGGCAGAGACCCCCAGTCTCCTTCATGCCAAAGGCATGCCACAGCCGCAATCGGGCGCGTTAGCTAAACGGACACGCTAACGATCCGGCAAACTGTGGGTGCAATAAGACCCATGTAAGCGTAGCATAACAAGTATAGCGTGGGCAAGTAATCTGAACATAGCCAGGGCGTAGCATGGCTGTACTAGGACTAGGCTAAGGCTATGGCTGGTTGTGTACCGTGCGAGCTAAGTGTCCTACTAGCAGCAGGCGCGGAGGCGCCGCTGCTTGATGGTGCTGGTGATAAGTGGCCTGCTGAGGTACAAGTCCTCCTTGCGGACATGGGCAGCGTATCCTACACGGAAAATTGGTCGCAGCATGTTGACCAGTGGCCGCTTGATAATGATATATTCATGAATGGATCCCCCAGACCAAAGGGCTCCTCCTGTGGTTTTGCGCCCACCCGCGGGTGGTTCACTGGCTCCGTGGCGCTCCCCCCCACTTGGTGCGGCTTGCCGCGGAAGGCCATGACGAGCGCATTCAGGCCGCCTTGCAGGTGCTCCTTCCCGGCCCTAGCCTGCCAGCTCACTCCATGCGCTTGGCCACCCTCCCCTGCCGCATGGGCGGGTGTGGGCTCACCCGCGCCGCCCGCCTCGCCCCCGCCGCCTTCCTTGGCTCTGTTGCTCATCAGGCCGGCCTGGGCGGAGATCCGCCGGTTGGTCCCCAGCGCCGTCAGCGCCTTCCCGACTTGGTCACCCCATCCCGGCCCCTTCCCCTGTGTGCAGGCTGTGCAGGATTCTTACCTCGGGATCCAGCAGGCTTGCGACCTCGTCCGCCCCGCTCAGGCCGTCCCCCGTCGCCTGCCCCGGGGCACACCCGGCGTGTCCACTGTCGTCAGTCCTAGTGTCTTCCCTGCCTGCATTCATGCTGAAAAACAACAAAAGACCTACGCGGGTATACTACACTGTGCCGACTGGATGGGTCTGCATGCGAGCTTGAACGATATGGGGAAGGCTTGGCTTCACTCCGTTTCCCTTGAGGGGAGCGTGGGGTCCGCATTCCTGCGCGCCCTCCCCATGAGCCCTTTGTTCACGCTGGTTCCGGCCCTTTACGCCATCGCTCTCCGCCACCAGCTCTTTGCCCCGCAACGGCTCTCATCACGGCGGGTGCGTCCTGCGGCAGCTGCGGGCTTGCTCTGGATACTACTGGGACGCACTACATCGCGTGCATGGGTGGCCAGCACTGAACCAGAACTGGTTCCTCTATACCGCTCTCCTCCGGGTGGTGTGTGCCATGGTTCGGTCGGTCTTTCGGCTTTCCCCACTCCACCATCAAGTGCGAGGACGCGGATGGGGCCGCCCTCTACTCACCCAACCACCGCCCCGACATTACCGTGCTTGACTACGCCGGGCAGGGTTGCCACCTGCTCATCGATGTCTCCGTGGCTCGGCCGCTCTCCGGTCGCCACATCCTCCGGGCGGCTGTGGATGCCGGCGCTGCTGCCGCTGTGGCTGAGCGCGACAAGTTTGCCTCCTACGGCAATGTGGGGCCCCACCGGGTCATCCCCTTTGTCCTTGAGGAGTTCGGGGCCATGGGCCCCAAGACACCGGGGTTTTTCCACGAGTGCTGCCAGCGCCGTGAAGACCGCCTCGACCTCGAGGGTCAGACCGCCCCGTGGTCGGCCCGCACGTGGTCCTCGTATTGGCGGCAGCGCCTGTCACTCGCCCTCACTCGCACCGTGGCTGATGTGTTATTCCGCCGCACCCGGGCCGACTTTGTCGCGACCCACATGTGCGGTCTAGATCCCTTCCAGGCCTGCATGGTGGGCCGGCAGCGCTGTTGCTGCGAGAAGTTTTGTGATGTATAGTTAGTTGTACCTTGTGCAGCTGGCGTGATCCTTGGATGTCCGTGTCAGATTACTATTAATTTCTTCAGGGTTATTCTCCCAGTTATCGGGTTTTTCCTTATGTTGCATGCCTATCTCACCTCCGTAATCTATCATTCTCAATGAATATATATCATCTGCGCTGGTTGTCTCCTTGATATATCATGGATTAATTAATTAATTAATTGGTCTAATTAATTTTAATTAATTAATTAATAGAGTATCATGAATGCCAGCCATAATTTCAATGCACAAGGCTACACATTTCCATCTCCATTCATATTCATCATCCTGAACGACTCGAAACCGCGGAAAAGATAACGGCAGGCTCGAGCTACTATGGTCCGGATTCTCCCGATCGCTGGCCTGCGCTGGTTGTCTAGCTCCTTGATGTATCATGGATGAGTTCAAATGATGAGGATCATCATTCATGGATATGATTAATCAAGTATAATGGATTCAAGCATGGCGTGGAGCCCGAACACGTATGTGCAACATATGACAGTACACATGACATTGTATTGTGATTTCTCGTGTTTACCTTAGTACCATCGGCATGCTCGAGACAGGGCTGACCTCCTGACATTGAAGGTTTGCACGCATGCACAAGCCCACGCCTACGCCCAGTCCACGCCCACTCCCACGCCCGCGCCCGCGCCCACGCCCACGCCCACGCCCACGCCCACGCCCACACCCACACCTGCCCGCCCTGCACCCACGGCAACCCACGGCCACCCACCCACCCACCCACTTACCCACCCACCCACCCACCCACCCACCCACCCACCCACCCACCCACCCACCCACCCACCCACCCACCCACCCACCCACCCACCCACCCACCCACCCACCCACCCACCCACCCACCCACCCACCCACCCACCCACCCACCCACCCACCCACCCACCCACCCACCCACCCACCCACCCACCCACCCACCCACCCACCCACCCACAGAGAGAGACAGAGAGAGAGAGAGAGAGAGAGAGAGAGAGAGAGAGAGAGAGAGAGAGAGAGAGAGAGAGAGAGAGAGAGAGAGAGACAGAGAGAGAGAGAGAGAGAGAGAGAGAGAGAGAGAGAGGGAGAGAGAGAGAGAGAGAGAGAGGGAGAGAGAGAGGGAGAGAGAGAGACTAAAGAGAGATTGAGAAAGATTATGGGGGCCGGAGGGGAGTAATCGGTATGTGTTTGCTTGTGGTGCGGGTCACATTAGCCATATCAGAAATATGACGGAAACTTATACCTTTCAGGCGTGTGTGTTGCAGACAGCAAACCTAGCCCTGTCCTGCCTCTTTCTGGGCTCAAATTGCAAATAGTAGCACCAGTGCCCGTGGCGTGCGCGAGTGAACAACTACAAGAAAGTAATTACTCGCGAGTAAACAGTTACAAGAAAGTCGTCTGCAAGAGTTCACCCAATCCAGCAATACGAGACATTATAAAATTCTTTATTGATGAATTAGGGAATTCGATCAATAAACCTTGATAAATACGCTCGATTGTTTCGCCGTCAGGTCCAGGTCGAGTCACTCCTCAAACAAAGCTAATGCAGGTGAAGCGTGACAACTTGCACTTTTGGTGTGGCAAGAGAGACACGAGGCGAGTATAGAAATTACATCGACACAAACTAGATAAACCTGCCAGAACCGGAGCACCGGCTGACTCGTGCAACTGTGCTTCTTGGCTTGAATCGAACCGGCACGTTTATCGCGGACGGCCCACCGAGCTAGTTGAAATATGCCTGCTGTGCTCTGGAAATGGCCTAGTCGTAAAGCACGGTGACTCTTTTCCCGGACCGGCGGGAAGCCAAGACTTCTATCCCTTTTTGTTACCTACTTAAATTGCGCAGTTTCCTTTGACTACCCGAGCAAAGACTTGGCTAAAAGCGGAGACAGGAAAACATATCTCAGCTGTGGTGAGTGACCACAGCGCTCGACTGGTGCTAGCGCCTCTCCGGACGCGTGGCCGATCGACTCTCTAATTAACAGTCGGTTTCCTATTCAATTGTTTTGAAACGTGCCAAATGGCATTTGTATAGTACCTCCGCATATCCGCCCATGATTTTGTAACTGGGAAAGGTTTTAGAAGTACATTTGCTTACAGCTCGGCATGCAGCACCAGCAATGTTTTGACTTTCGCTAGCTCTTGCAGTCGTCACGGGAAGAAACTTCTTCGGTTCTTCTTTCTGTCGAAAACGCCTGCGTCCATCGCTACACGTGGGTGCAAAAGGAGCGAGGTCGGCGTGTGGGAGCGTCGGCAGCTCATCTGCGAGGCTTGTCCACTCCTAGCAAGGGCTTTTTATTTGTTGCAAAATGACTAAGAGGTCTGTGAGCTCTCTGAAGAAGGAGGACCTTGAGGGCAAGCGTGTGCTTGTCCGATCGGACCTCAACGTGCCCCTTGATGGCACCAAGATTACCGATGACACCCGCATCCGCGCTGCCATCCCTACCATCCAGTACCTGATTGACCATGGTGCCAAGGTCCTACTTACCACTCACCTGGGCAGGCCAAAGGGCAAGGAGACAAAGTACACTCTTGCCCCGCTCGTCGGCAGGCTCAATGAGCTCCTCCACAACAAGGTGACAATGGTCGGCGACTGCATCGGACCCGAGGTCGAGAAGGCGGTGGCCGATATGGCCAACGGTACCGTTCTGCTGCTGGAAAACGTCCGCTTCTACCCCGAGGAGGAGAAGAACGTGAAGGAGTTCTCCCAGAAGCTGGCCGCTAACGCCGACCTGTACGTCAACGACGCCTTCGGCACGGCCCACCGCGCCCACTCCTCCACTGCCGGTGTGACCGAGTTCCTCAAGCCCTCCGTGGCCGGCTACCTGCTGCAGAAGGAGCTGGATTACCTCGATGGCGCCGTCGCTAACCCCGCGCGCCCCTTCTGCGCCATCGTCGGAGGCTCCAAGGTGTCCTCCAAGATCGGCGTGATCGAGTCCCTGCTGGAGAAGTGCGACAAGCTGATCCTGGGCGGTGGCATGATCTTCACCTTCTACAAGGCCCAGGGCAAGAGCGTCGGCTCCTCTCTGGTCGAGGAGGATAAGCTGGATCTCGCCAAGGACCTGATTGCCAAGGCTGCTGCGAAGGGCGTTAAGCTTCTTCTCCCCGTGGATGTCAACGTGGCCAACAAGTTCGCTGCTGATGCGGAGAGCAAGGTCGTGTCCGCGGACGACATCCCTGAGGGCTGGATGGGCCTCGATATCGGCCCCGCCACGATCGAGGCATTCAGCAATGAGCTCAAGGAGTGCAAGAGCATCATCTGGAACGGGCCCATGGGCGTGTTTGAGTTTGAGAAGTTTGCGGTGGGCACGGATGCCATCGCCAAGACCTTGGCGGAGCTCACGGGACAGGGCGTGATCACCATCATCGGCGGTGGTGACTCCGTCGCGGCCGTCGAGAAGGCTGGCCTCGCGGACAAGATGTCCCACATCTCCACCGGTGGCGGTGCTTCCCTGGAGCTGCTCGAGGGCAGGGTGCTGCCAGGTGTCGCTGCGCTTGACGAGGCATAAATTTTACCTTTTCCTTGTATTTTTATTTCTGACATTTGGATGCTAACATTTTTGAAAGCGACGGCTGTATCGGACGTGACACCTGAATGTGATGAGTTACGTATGCAGGGCCTCCCGATGCAGCAGTTGTGTCCCTAGGTTTAGGAGTTTGAAACAACGACGAATAAATGCTGGTTCTGCATGATGCACGACAATCTCGCATCATGTTTACAAGATTTTTTATTTCAATAAAGTCAGATCCAGATTCATGGATATGCTTGTGTGTCTTTCATCTACTCACTGCCTTATTAAGTGAGACAACTTTTCGTGGACACCCGGACTATTCCTGGACTTTGACTTTGTTGAGTGAGACAACTTTTATTATGTGGTTGTCCTTTTTTCGTCTTGTCTGCATGATGTACAAGAAGATGGCCGGCCAGCACTAATTCTTGAAAGCTTTGGCAACTTACGACCCCGTCACGCCACGACGTGACGCTAGTACGTTGCTATTGAAGGAGTCCATTTGAAGCGACAGAATACTGGGGAATCCAGACCATGGTAGCTCGAGCATGATGATGTTCTGCGTGTTTGTGAAGACATGCGTCTGCAGGCCATAGTTGTCTCACTTAGTACAGTGTTAGTAGACAAGTAGTGGCTGTGGCTAATAAAGTACAATCGCATCTGAAATAAATGGTATTAACGCCAAAACTTAATCAAGGAGACAACCTTTTATTGGTGTAACACTGGCCATGCGCGCAGCGAAGCTGTTAGGCCGATCTCCATTCCATGCAATGTTCAAGCATTAGTTTGTAGTTGTCACACTTATTATTATGAGGGAAATTAGAGATAACTTCTTGTACAATATTCATCCACCATGGTCTACAAGACAACCAACACTGGACATAGGCAGCCAATACGGCTTGGCCCGATCACAAGCATGATGGAAACCAGGTGGCTTTGGAAAGGTCTACGTTGTGATTGATCGATGTGGAGGCAGATGATCATTACTAGAAAACTTCACTATGCACGGTCATAACGGTATAAACTCTTGGAAAACTGTGGCCAAGCAATGTGTGTCTCACTACCCTGCATTGAGGTGTTTTCTTTGTCCACCGAGTTCGTGTCGAAGACGATGACCTTCCACGCGTTCCATCTGCTCCTTTCCAGTATTGTATGAGATCATAATTCCTTCCTTCAGTTCCCACTTTTTTGTCATGCCCTACCATTTGCCATGCACTTACAATGCCATGGTATTACGTACTTTACTTACTTACAATGCCATGTCATGTACTGTAACCTTGATCCACATGTGCATATCATAGATTCAGGAAACGATGAGCATGGGCACGTCAAATCAGACGTGTACGCAAGTACGTGACATGAGGCGATTGATCAGATTAGACTCGTGACATGATGCGACTTCCCCCGGGGCACCGAACCTTTCGGACTGCCATGCTTCCTGGCGAGGAAGGTTTGCTATACAACTTGTTAACAACTGAGGCTTTCCGCACAATTTGGCATTATCTCAACGAGTGCGAGATAGAGAAAGAGCTTCCCACCATTTCAGCGAAAAGGTGCGTGCGCGTTCAGCACGGACAACATTATTCTGAACAGCGTAAGCAATCTAGAGTGTTCTCATACAGCAAAAGCACTTGCGGGAAGACAACGTTGGGCATTGGTACTGCTCGATCTCAGGACTAGCAAGCTAAGAAGGAAAGCTTATGCGGTATGCCTAGGAGTACCCGTAGTTTGTAATGAAATTGGAACGCAGTGTACAGATTTCATGAGACGACCAAAGTAGACCAAACAGTAGCGTCCCGGCTGTTCCGGAAAACAGGCATGGCGCAGGGATATACGCGCCCGGTCTCTTACATAGTATACTGTTAACGCTACGTTGATTGACCTCAGATAATATCAAGGAGACAACCAGCGCAGGCCAGAAATCGGGAGAATCCGGACCATGGTAGCTCGAGCCTGCCGTTATCTTGACGTCCGCGTGTTCGAGTCGTTCAGGATGATGAAGATGAATGGTGATGGAAA
Organism: Mesostigma viride; assembly: GCA_009746045.1. NCBI lineage: Eukaryota > Viridiplantae > Streptophyta > Mesostigmatophyceae > Mesostigmatales > Mesostigmataceae > Mesostigma > Mesostigma viride. Next base: position 4,012,408 of record RPFO01000175.1, on the reverse strand, counting down.
TGTGTATCCGTGTGCATTGAAATTATGGCTGGCTTACATGTAGAGCGACTAGATGACCTAGACGGTGGGGCCGGAAACAGCATGCTTGATCAGGGCGTGTGTTTCGAGCCTAACTGGCCGGGAGTGTCTAGTGGTGAGCACCATTGCTGCGATCGCTCTCCCACCATTTACGAGGAAATACCCGCAAATGGAAAACCACTGAAAAGGTCTAGCTAGTCAGTCATCACGTTAGCCATGCCATGATTCCAAACGTCCAAGAACTGCACACGGTGCAAAGGCAAAAAGCCGGAGGACAGCACTTTCAAATGTGCGGCGGGAACCAAAAGCCCGCGGATGCCAGAAAACATCGTGTTGCTGCAGCGACGCGACGATGTGGACAACGAATCCAGTGCCAAGCTCGACCTCAGATAATAGTTAACACGAGGCAAACGAGACAATAAAGACCTTCCGCACAATAATAAGTGCACAATTTGGTATTACCCGAAATGCGGGTCAATTAACACCGACCAAAGTCTAGTCTAAGGTAATTAGCCCGTGAAGAGTTTTATTTGCACTGCATCATCCTGTATACTTCCATGCGTAATGCACCTGCCAGCGCACTACACGGCGCACTGCACCGCTACTGAAGTGGGAAATTGGAAAATTAATGCATGCGCACAATATTATCTTACGTCGGCACTTGGCACGCGACCTCGGCAGGCCTGCTCGTGGCCATGACGTCGCTAGGCGCAGCAAGGACGTCACTAGGACGTTACGTCGCGGCTAGTTCCCCAGTCTCTTACCATATGAATGGAGGAAACACAAGGAAATCGTACGGTGTTCCTGCGAGATCGTACAAATATACTGATTCTAAACTTATTCTGGCGAACATGTGCTGTAATCGCACAATAAAGCCTTTGCCTCAATGGCTGCCTGGGCAACGACAGCGTAATCGAGTCGGCGGAGCTTTCGTCCCCATGGATGTTAGTTTCTTTTTCTTGCAATGCATCTTATGTTCTAGATTTAACCTAGATGACATACACATTCCGGCGTCCTAGCATTTTTTAAAACATGATTATTCCTCCCCCATTAATCACACATTTCCTGTTCGTCGGATGTATCACGACTTTGTCCTTCAATTGTCGCCGCAGGCAGGGGAGACCAGGCAACTGAAATGCGGCGTGCTGGGCGCCACCGGCCGTGTAGGTCAATGGCTGATATACTACCTTGATTCTCATCCTTCGTTCCAAATCGCCACGATAGCTGCATCCCCCGCGTCCACCGGCAAGACGCTGCGCGACGCTGCTAACGGCAACAAAATTGCCGAAAACACTTCAGCATGGCAAATGAAGCTGCAATCCAGCTCGCCAGAGAATTTCACCTCGTGCGACATTGTCTTCAGCGCGCTCCCTGCTAGCGTCGCTGGCCCGATCGAGGACGCATTGTCCGCGTCCGGCCGCCCGGTTTTCACGCTCGCACGCCCGTCCCTCTCCGACCCGCTCTCGGCGTGCATTTGCCCCCCCAAGGGCCGATCCCCGGTCGTCGGCTGCGGCGGCGAGAGCTTCGCGCTCACCCTCTCTATCGCCCTACGGCCCCTCGTGGACGGATTTGACGTACGTGACGTCCACGTCGTCTGCATGCGCAACGGGTCGAAAAAGAACGCCGACCCGGAGAAGCCGTGCGAGTGCGAGGTCTCCGCCTCCCACGCCCTACTCGGGAACCTCCTGGGCGTGAGCGCCAACCCCGGCGGCCCCCACCAGCCGCTCCCCTTGGAGCTCACCTCCGAGTGCTACCACGACATGTCCTCCTCGCAGGCACTCCTGAGTGTGTCCGGCACGATCCACGGCGCCACGACCGCCGCCGACCTCTCATCCACGTGGCAGACCCACAGCAGCAGCAGCCGCTACATCCGCCTGGTCCAGGGTCCCTCCTCCTCCAGCCAACTGCTCGCGGGGGCGGACGCCAGCGTCATCGTCTCCCGCGTATCGGCCCGTGGCCACTCATCGACCTTGCCTGCTGGCGCGCCCCCCGCGACGCCCACCGCCCCGACCACCCGGTTCGGGTTCACCGCCTCGTGGGCCGACACGAGCGCCGCATCAGCCCGCTCAGCGCTCTACATCGCTGAGCTGGCGGTCGCCGCGGGCCACGTGACCCTGCTCAGCGTGCCAGCATTAGCCGCTGCGGGACCGGCCAAGGCGGCAATGATCGGGGGCGGGGTGACCATCAACCCGGGCGACCGGCCAAGGGACTGGTCGCTGCATCGGGTCCGGGAGGGCGAGGGTGGACCGACGGGGGACGTGTTGGACGACGCTGTTGCCGCGTTGTCGGGCGCGGCCACGCCGATGGTGCGCCCGAACGTGCACAAGTTTGGCGGCAGCAGCCTCGCGGACGCCGAGTGTTTCCGTAACGTGGCGGGGCTGCTCAAGCACGAGCTGGCACGCACGCAGGGGCGCCCGCTCGCGGTGGGTGTCGCTAGGACGATGCGATCGTACTATCCCTACTGCGTGTTGGCATGGATAGGCACACAGGGGTGGTCGCGCACGGTGGGTGCCTTCTAGGACAGCGCGCTCGTCTCCCTCCTTGTACCTGTCATAGCACCAGCCCCCATGCCATAGGATGGTAGCAAGGACGATGCGATCGTACTATCCCTACTGCGTGTTGGCATGGATAGAAGGCACACAGGGCACACAGGGTGGCCGCTCGCGGCATACACCCCCTATAGGCCATACCACGGTGCACTCCTCCTCTGCTCCTTTGTGCCCATGGTGATGCCACGGTGCACTCCTCCTCTGTTCCTTTGTGCCCATGGTGATGCCACGGTGCACTCCTCCTCTGCTCCTTTGTGCCCATGGTGATGCCACGGTGCACTCCTCCTCTGCTCCTTTGTGCCCATGGTGATGCCACGGTGCACTCCTCCTCTGCTCCTTTGTGCCCATGGTGATGCCACGGTGCACTCCTCCTCTGTTCCTTTGTGCCCATGGTGATGCCACGGTGCACTCCTCTGTTCCTTTGTGCCCATGGTGATGCCACGGTGCACTCCTCTGTTCCTTTGTGCCCATGGTGATGCCACGGTGCACTCCTCCTCTGTTCCTTTGTGCCCATGGTGATGCCACGGTGCACTCCTCTGTTCCTTGGTACCCATGGTGATGCCACGGTGCACTCCTCTGTTCCTTTGTGCCCATGGTGATGCCACGGTGCACTCCTCTGTTCCTTTGTGCCCATGGTGATGCCACGGTGCACTCCTCTGTTCCTTTGTGCCCATGGTGATGCCACGGTGCACTCCTCCTCTGTTCCTTTGTGCCCATGGTGATGCCACGGTGCACTCCTCTGCTCCTTTGTACCCATGGTGATGCCACGGTGCACTCCTCTGTTCCTTTGTGCCCATGGTGATGCCACGGTGCACTCCTCTGCTCCTTTGTACCCATGGTGATGCCACGGTGCACTCCTCTGTTCCTTTGTGCCCATGGTGATGCCACGGTGCACTCCTCTGTTCCTTTGTGCCCATGGTGATGCCACGGTGCACTCCTCTGTTCCTTTGTGCCCATGGTGATGCCACGGTGCACTCCTCTGTTCCTTTGTACCCATGGTGATGCCACGGTGCACTCCTCTGTTCCTTTGTGCCCATGGTGATGCCACGGTGCACTCCTCTGTTCCTTTGTGCCCATGGTGATGCCACGGTGCACTCCTCTGTTCCTTTGTGCCCATGGTGATGCCACGGTGCACTCCTCTGTTCCTTTGTGCCCATGGTGATGCCACGGTGCACTCCTCTGTTCCTTTGTGCCCATGGTGATGCCACGGTGCACTCCTCCTCTGTTCCTTTGTGCCCATGGTGATGCCACGGTGCACTCCTCTGTTCCTTTGTGCCCATGGTGATGCCACGGTGCACTCCTCTGTTCCTTTGTACCCATGGTGATGCCACGGTGCACTCCTCTGTTCCTTTGTGCCCATGGTGATGCCACGGTGCACTCCTCTGTTCCTTTGTGCCCATGGTGATGCCACGGTGCACTCCTCCTCTGTTCCTTTGTGCCCATGGTGATGCCACGGTGCACTCCTCTGTTCCTTTGTGCCCATGGTGATGCCACGGTGCACTCCTCTGTTCCTTTGTGCCCATGGTGATGCCACGGTGCACTCCTCTGTTCCTTTGTGCCCATGGTGATGCCACGGTGCACTCCTCTGTTCCTTTGTGCCCATGGTGATGCCACGGTGCACTCCTCTGTTCCTTTGTGCCCATGGTGATGCCACGGTGCACTCCTCTGTTCCTTTGTGCCCATGGTGATGCCACGGTGCACTCCTCCTCTGTTCCTTTGTGCCCATGGTGATGCCACGGTGCACTCCTCTGTTCCTTTGTGCCCATGGTGATGCCACGGTGCACTCCTCTGTTCCTTTGTGCCCATGGTGATGCCACGGTGCACTCCTCTGTTCCTTTGTGCCCATGGTGATGCCACGGTGCACTCCTCCTCTGTTCCTTTGTGCCCATGGTGATGCCACGGTGCACTCCTCTGTTCCTTTGTGCCCATGGTGATGCCACGGTGCACTCCTCTGTTCCTTTGTGCCCATGGTGATGCCACGGTGCACTCCTCCTCTGTTCCTTTGTGCCCATGGTGATGCCACGGTGCACTCCTCTGTTCCTTTGTGCCCATGGTGATGCCACGGTGCACTCCTCTGTTCCTTTGTGCCCATGGTGATGCCACGGTGCACTCCTCCTCTGTTCCTTTGTGCCCATGGTGATGCCACGGTGCACTCCTCTGTTCCTTTGTGCCCATGGTGATGCCACGGTGCACTCCTCTGTTCCTTTGTGCCCATGGTGATGCCACGGTGCACTCCTCTGTTCCTTTGTGCCCATGGTGATGCCACGGTGCACTCCTCTGTTCCTTTGTGCCCATGGTGATGCCACGGTGCACTCCTCTGTTCCTTTGTGCCCATGGTGATGCCACGGTGCACTCCTCTGTTCCTTTGTGCCCATGGTGATGCCACGGTGCACTCCTCTGTTCCTTTGTGCCCATGGTGATGCCACGGTGCACTCCTCTGTTCCTTTGTGCCCATGGTGATGCCACGGTGCACTCCTCTGTTCCTTTGTGCCCATGGTGATGCCACGGTGCACTCCTCTGTTCCTTTGTGCCCATGGTGATGCCACGGTGCACTCCTCTGTTCCTTTGTGCCCATGGTGATGCCACGGTGCACTCCTCCTCTGTTCCTTTGTGCCCATGGTGATGCCACGGTGCACTCCTCTGTTCCTTTGTGCCCATGGTGATGCCACGGTGCACTCCTCTGTTCCTTTGTGCCCATGGTGATGCCACGGTGCACTCCTCTGTTCCTTTGTGCCCATGGTGATGCCACGGTGCACTCCTCTGTTCCTTTGTGCCCATGGTGATGCCACGGTGCACTCCTCTGTTCCTTTGTGCCCATGGTGATGCCACGGTGCACTCCTCCTCTGTTCCTTTGTGCCCATGGTGATGCCACGGTGCACTCCTCTGTTCCTTTGTGCCCATGGTGATGCCACGGTGCACTCCTCTGTTCCTTTGTGCCCATGGTGATGCCACGGTGCACTCCTCTGTTCCTTTGTGCCCATGGTGATGCCACGGTGCACTCCTCTGTTCCTTTGTGCCCATGGTGATGCCACGGTGCACTCCTCTGTTCCTTTGTGCCCATGGTGATGCCACGGTGCACTCCTCTGTTCCTTTGTGCCCATGGTGATGCCACGGTGCACTCCTCTGTTCCTTTGTGCCCATGGTGATGCCACGGTGCACTCCTCTGTTCCTTTGTGCCCATGGTGATGCCACGGTGCACTCCTCTGCTCCTTTGTGCCCATGGTGATGCCACGGTGCACTCCTCTGTTCCTTTGTGCCCATGGTGATGCCACGGTGCACTCCTCTGTTCCTTTGTGCCCATGGTGATGCCACGGTGCACTCCTCTGTTCCTTTGTGCCCATGGTGATGCCACGGTGCACTCCTCTGTTCCTTTGTGCCCATGGTGATGCCACGGTGCACTCCTCTGTTCCTTTGTGCCCATGGTGATGCCACGGTGCACTCCTCTGTTCCTTTGTGCCCATGGTGATGCCACGGTGCACTCCTCTGTTCCTTTGTGCCCATGGTGATGCCACGGTGCACTCCTCTGTTCCTTTGTGCCCATGGTGATGCCACGGTGCACTCCTCTGTTCCTTTGTGCCCATGGTGATGCCACGGTGCACTCCTCTGTTCCTTTGTGCCCATGGTGATGCCACGGTGCACTCCTCTGTTCCTTTGTGCCCATGGTGATGCCACGGTGCACTCCTCTGTTCCTTTGTGCCCATGGTGATGCCACGGTGCACTCCTTTGTGCCCATGGTGATGCCACGGTGCACTCCTCTGTTCCTTTGTGCCCATGGTGATGCCACGGTGCACTCCTCTGTTCCTTTGTGCCCATGGTGATGCCACGGTGCACTCCTCTGTTCCTTTGTGCCCATGGTGATGCCACGGTGCACTCCTCTGTTCCTTTGTGCCCATGGTGATGCCACGGTGCACTCCTCTGTTCCTTTGTGCCCATGGTGATGCCACGGTGCACTCCTCTGTTCCTTTGTGCCCATGGTGATGCCACGGTGCACTCCTCTGTTCCTTTGTACCCATGGTGATGCCACGGTGCACTCCTCTGTTCCTTTGTGCCCATGGTGATGCCACGGTGCACTCCTCTGTTCCTTTGTGCCCATGGTGATGCCACGGTGCACTCCTCTGTTCCTTTGTACCCATGGTGATGCCACGGTGCACTCCTCTGTTCCTTTGTGCCCATGGTGATGCCACGGTGCACTCCTCCTCTGTTCCTTTGTGCCCATGGTGATGCCACGGTGCACTCCTCTGTTCCTTTGTGCCCATGGTGATGCCACGGTGCACTCCTCTGTTCCTTTGTGCCCATGGTGATGCCACGGTGCACTCCTCTGTTCCTTTGTGCCCATGGTGATGCCACGGTGCACTCCTCTGTTCCTTTGTGCCCATGGTGATGCCACGGTGCACTCCTCTGTTCCTTTGTGCCCATGGTGATGCCACGGTGCACTCCTCTGTTCCTTTGTGCCCATGGTGATGCCACGGTGCACTCCTCTGCTCCTTTGTGCCCATGGTGATGCCACGGTGCACTCCTCTGCTCCTTTGTGCCCATGGTGATGCCACGGTGCACTCCTCTGTTCCTTTGTGCCCATGGTGATGCCACGGTGCACTCCTCTGTTCCTTTGTGCCCATGGTGATGCCACGGTGCACTCCTCTGTTCCTTTGTGCCCATGGTGATGCCACGGTGCACTCCTCTGTTCCTTTGTGCCCATGGTGATGCCACGGTGCACTCCTCTGTTCCTTTGTGCCCATGGTGATGCCACGGTGCACTCCTCTGTTCCTTTGTACCCATGGTGATGCCACGGTGCACTCCTCCTCTGTTCCTTTGTGCCCATGGTGATGCCACGGTGCACTCCTCTGTTCCTTTGTGCCCATGGTGATGCCACGGTGCACTCCTCTGTTCCTTTGTACCCATGGTGATGCCACGGTGCACTCCTCTGTTCCTTTGTGCCCATGGTGATGCCACGGTGCACTCCTCTGTTCCTTTGTGCCCATGGTGATGCCACGGTGCACTCCTCTGTTCCTTTGTGCCCATGGTGATGCCACGGTGCACTCCTCCTCTGTTCCTTTGTGCCCATGGTGATGCCACGGTGCACTCCTCCTCTGTTCCTTTGTACCCATGGTGATGCCACGGTGCACTCCTCTGTTCCTTTGTGCCCATGGTGATGCCACGGTGCACTCCTCTGTTCCTTTGTGCCCATGGTGATGCCACGGTGCACTCCTCTGTTCCTTTGTGCCCATGGTGATGCCACGGTGCACTCCTCTGTTCCTTTGTGCCCATGGTGATGCCACGGTGCACTCCTCTGTTCCTTTGTGCCCATGGTGATGCCACGGTGCACTCCTCTGTTCCTTTGTGCCCATGGTGATGCCACGGTGCACTCCTCTGTTCCTTTGTGCCCATGGTGATGCCACGGTGCACTCCTCTGTTCCTTTGTGCCCATGGTGATGCCACGGTGCACTCCTCTGTTCCTTTGTGCCCATGGTGATGCCACGGTGCACTCCTCTGTTCCTTTGTGCCCATGGTGATGCCACGGTGCACTCCTCTGTTCCTTTGTGCCCATGGTGATGCCACGGTGCACTCCTCCTCTGTTCCTTTGTGCCCATGGTGATGCCACGGTGCACTCCTCTGCTCCTTTGTACCCATGGTGATGCCACGGTGCACTCCTCTGTTCCTTTGTGCCCATGGTGATGCCACGGTGCACTCCTCTGTTCCTTTGTGCCCATGGTGATGCCACGGTGCACTCCTCTGTTCCTTTGTGCCCATGGTGATGCCACGGTGCACTCCTCTGTTCCTTTGTGCCCATGGTGATGCCACGGTGCACTCCTTTGTGCCCATGGTGATGCCACGGTGCACTCCTCTGTTCCTTTGTGCCCATGGTGATGCCACGGTGCACTCCTCTGTTCCTTTGTACCCATGGTGATGCCACGGTGCACTCCTCTGTTCCTTTGTGCCCATGGTGATGCCACGGTGCACTCCTCTGTTCCTTTGTGCCCATGGTGATGCCACGGTGCACTCCTCCTCTGTTCCTTTGTGCCCATGGTGATGCCACGGTGCACTCCTCTGTTCCTTTGTGCCCATGGTGATGCCACGGTGCACTCCTCTGTTCCTTTGTGCCCATGGTGATGCCACGGTGCACTCCTCTGTTCCTTTGTGCCCATGGTGATGCCACGGTGCACTCCTCTGTTCCTTTGTGCCCATGGTGATGCCACGGTGCACTCCTCCTCTGTTCCTTTGTGCCCATGGTGATGCCACGGTGCACTCCTCTGTTCCTTTGTGCCCATGGTGATGCCACGGTGCACTCCTCTGCTCCTTTGTACCCATGGTGATGCCACGGTGCACTCCTCTGTTCCTTTGTGCCCATGGTGATGCCACGGTGCACTCCTCCTCTGTTCCTTTGTGCCCATGGTGATGCCACGGTGCACTCCTCTGTTCCTTTGTGCCCATGGTGATGCCACGGTGCACTCCTCTGCTCCTTTGTACCCATGGTGATGCCACGGTGCACTCCTCTGTTCCTTTGTGCCCATGGTGATGCCACGGTGCACTCCTCTGTTCCTTTGTGCCCATGGTGATGCCACGGTGCACTCCTCTGTTCCTTTGTGCCCATGGTGATGCCACGGTGCACTCCTCTGCTCCTTTGTACCCATGGTGATGCCACGGTGCACTCCTCTGTTCCTTTGTGCCCATGGTGATGCCACGGTGCACTCCTCTGTTCCTTTGTGCCCATGGTGATGCCACGGTGCACTCCTCTGTTCCTTTGTGCCCATGGTGATGCCACGGTGCACTCCTCTGTTCCTTTGTGCCCATGGTGATGCCACGGTGCACTCCTCTGTTCCTTTGTGCCCATGGTGATGCCACGGTGCACTCCTCTGTTCCTTTGTGCCCATGGTGATGCCACGGTGCACTCCTTTGTGCCCATGGTGATGCCACGGTGCACTCCTCTGTTCCTTTGTGCCCATGGTGATGCCACGGTGCACTCCTCTGTTCCTTTGTGCCCATGGTGATGCCACGGTGCACTCCTCTGTTCCTTTGTGCCCATGGTGATGCCACGGTGCACTCCTCTGTTCCTTTGTGCCCATGGTGATGCCACGGTGCACTCCTTTGTGCCCATGGTGATGCCACGGTGCACTCCTCTGTTCCTTTGTGCCCATGGTGATGCCACGGTGCACTCCTCTGTTCCTTTGTACCCATGGTGATGCCACGGTGCACTCCTCTGTTCCTTTGTGCCCATGGTGATGCCACGGTGCACTCCTCTGTTCCTTTGTGCCCATGGTGATGCCACGGTGCACTCCTCTGTTCCTTTGTGCCCATGGTGATGCCACGGTGCACTCCTCTGTTCCTTTGTGCCCATGGTGATGCCACGGTGCACTCCTCTGTTCCTTTGTGCCCATGGTGATGCCACGGTGCACTCCTCTGTTCCTTTGTGCCCATGGTGATGCCACGGTGCACTCCTCCTCTGTTCCTTTGTGCCCATGGTGATGCCACGGTGCACTCCTCTGTTCCTTTGTGCCCATGGTGATGCCACGGTGCACTCCTCTGCTCCTTTGTACCCATGGTGATGCCACGGTGCACTCCTCTGTTCCTTTGTGCCCATGGTGATGCCACGGTGCACTCCTCCTCTGTTCCTTTGTGCCCATGGTGATGCCACGGTGCACTCCTCTGTTCCTTTGTGCCCATGGTGATGCCACGGTGCACTCCTCTGCTCCTTTGTACCCATGGTGATGCCACGGTGCACTCCTCTGTTCCTTTGTGCCCATGGTGATGCCACGGTGCACTCCTCTGTTCCTTTGTGCCCATGGTGATGCCACGGTGCACTCCTCTGTTCCTTTGTGCCCATGGTGATGCCACGGTGCACTCCTCTGTTCCTTTGTGCCCATGGTGATGCCACGGTGCACTCCTCTGTTCCTTTGTGCCCATGGTGATGCCACGGTGCACTCCTCTGTTCCTTTGTGCCCATGGTGATGCCACGGTGCACTCCTTTGTGCCCATGGTGATGCCACGGTGCACTCCTCTGTTCCTTTGTGCCCATGGTGATGCCACGGTGCACTCCTCCTCTGTTCCTTTGTGCCCATGGTGATGCCACGGTGCACTCCTCCTCTGTTCCTTTGTGCCCATGGTGATGCCACGGTGCACTCCTCTGTTCCTTTGTGCCCATGGTGATGCCACGGTGCACTCCTCCTCTGTTCCTTTGTGCCCATGGTGATGCCACGGTGCACTCCTCTGTTCCTTTGTGCCCATGGTGATGCCACGGTGCACTCCTTTGTGCCCATGGTGATGCCACGGTGCACTCCTCTGTTCCTTTGTACCCATGGTGATGCCACGGTGCACTCCTCTGTTCCTTTGTGCCCATGGTGATGCCACGGTGCACTCCTCTGTTCCTTTGTGCCCATGGTGATGCCACGGTGCACTCCTTTGTGCCCATGGTGATGCCACGGTGCACTCCTTTGTGCCCATGGTGATGTCACGATAGAGTGGGGGCATGCATACGCACGCAGGGGTGGGCGGGTCATGTCACGGTAGAAGGGTGGCACGGATAGGCACACAGGGTTGAGGGTGGGCATGCAAATGTTGTATTCCTTGAAATGTAAAACCATCCCCCTCCCTATGTATCGTCGTCCCTATGTAGGACCAATTTTTAATAATCGTGCAGAATTACTCTATCTATCATTATCATCTCGTCATAGGATGGGTTGGATTAGGAACATGTTGTCACAGCTTGGTCACGGAGGCATTTCCTCTTACCATTTTCCGACACTCGCACCCCCTCGCAGGTGGTCGTGTCAGCAGTAAAGGGCATGGCATCGGCCCGTCACCGTTGATGGCGCCCATACCCTATGCTTGGCTTCATCAGCCCCTCTGGCTATACTTGGCTTCGCCACGCCATTCTAAGATCATTATACTAAAATACACTTGGCCTCGCCACCCCATTCTTATAATAATGACTTCAACATACTAGTACTAAAATACACTTGGCTTGGCCACCCCATTCTGATAATAATGGCTTCAACATACTAGTATTAAAATACACTTGGCTTCGCCACCCCATTCTTATAATAATGGCTTCAACATACTAGTACTAAAATACACTTGGCTTGGCCACCCCATTCTTATAATAATGGCTTCAACATACTAGTACTAAAATACACTTGGCTTCGCCACCCCATTCTTATAATAATGGCTTCCTTGCGTACCCCCTCGCCAGGTGGTTGTGTCCGCGATGAAAGGCGTGACCGATCTCCTCCTGGACGCCGTGCGCCACGCCAAGCTACACAACCGCGAGGCCGCACGCGCGTCGCTCCGGACCGCCGTGTCCAAGTACGAGGTCGCCGCCAAGGAGCTGCTGCCCGCCGCCCCGCTCGACGACGCCAACGCCTCGGAAAGCGACGCGCGCGACGGCGCGGCGTCCGAGGCAGAGTCGAGGGATGGATCGAGCGCGACCGACAGGGACGGGTACTGCGCGGCGCTCAAGCTGGACGAGGTGCACGTCAAGGAGATGCTGCACGCGTGCAGCCTCGTGTCCACCATCGCGGACGCGATCGAGGGGCTGGTGGCGGGTCATGGTGAGCCGCACTGCTCTTTGTGTGCTGGTTGAGTATGAATGACAGGGTGTGAGTTTGAATGATGTCATCACGAGCTGATCTCGTCAAGAGCAATAACGCAACATTGCTGCCTAGCCACCCCCCCAAACACCCCTTTGTCCACACCCTCGCTCTCCCGTCCTTGTGCGCGCTCATGCTCGCTCCCCTTCCCCCCGTGCGTGCTCACCTTCCCTTTCACCCCCCCTTCGCCCTCGTGTCCATGCTTGTCCTCGTGTCCATGCTTGTCCTCGTGTCCATGCGTGTCCTCGTGTCCATGCTTCCCCTTGCGCATCTGCGTCATCGTGAAACAGGCGAGGTCTGGTCCATGCAGCTGCTGAGCGCGTACCTGCGCTCCCTCGGCTGGGCTGCCATCGGCCTCAACGCGCAGGACGTGCTGGTGGTGGAGCACTCGGCGGGCATGTGCAACGTCAAGTGGGAGGTGAGGAGAAGGGGGGTGGGGCAGGGGTTCAGCCGGCGCATGCGATGTCAAGTGGGAGGGGAGGAGAAGGGGGGTGGGGCAGGGGTTCAGCCGGCGCATGCCATGTCAAGTGGGAGGTGAGGAGAAACGGGATAGCATGATACAAGCGCACATGATAGTAGGGGGATAGCATGATACAAGCGCACATGATAGTAGGGGGATAGCATGATACAAGCGCACATGATAGTAGGGGGATAGCATGACACAAGCGCACATGATAGTAGGGGGATAGCATGATACAAGCGCACATGACAGTAGGGGGATAGCATGATACAAGCGCACATGATAGTAGGGGGATAGCATGATACAAGCGCACATGATAGTAGGGGGATAGCATGATACAAGCGCACATGATATTAGGGGGATAGCATGATACAAGCACACATGATAGTAGGGGGATAGCATGATACAAGCGCACATGATACAAGCGCACATGACAGTAGGGGGATAGCATGATACAAGCGCACATGACATTAGGGGGGTAGCATGATACAAGCGCACATGATACAAGCGCACATGATACTAGGGGGATAGCATGATACAAGCGCACATGATAGTAGGGGGATAGCATGATACAAGCGCACATGATAGTAGGGGATAGCATGATACAAGCGCACATGATATTAGGGGGATAGCATGATACAAGCGCACATGACATTAGGGGGATAGCATGATACAAGCGCACATGATAGTAGGGGGATAGCATGATACAAGCGCACATGATAGTAGGGGGATAGCATGATACAAGCGCACATGACATTAGGGGGATAGCATGATACAAGCGCACATGATAGTAGGGGGATAGCATGATACAAGCGCACATGACAGTAGGGGGATAGCATGATACAAGCGCACATGATAGTAGGGGATAGCATGATACAAGCGCACTTGATATTAGGGGGATAGCATGATACAAGCGCACATGATAGTAGGGGGATAGCATGATACAAGCGCACATGACAGTAGGGGGATAGCATGATACAAGCGCACATGATAGTAGGGGGATAGCATGATACAAGCGCACATGCCAGTAGGGGGATAGCATGATACAAGCGCACATGATAGTAGGGGGATAGCATGATACAAGCGCACATGATAGTAGGGGGATAGCATGATACAAGCGCACATGATAGTAGGGGGATAGCATGATACAAGCGCACATGATAGTAGGGGGATAGCATGATACAAGCGCACATGACATTAGGGGGATAGCATGATACAAGCGCACATGATAGTAGGGGGATAGCATGATACAAGCGCACATGACAGTAGGGGGATAGCATGATACAAGCGCACATGATAGTAGGGGGATAGCATGATACAAGCGCACTTGATATTAGGGGGATAGCATGATACAAGCGCACATGATAGTAGGGGGATAGCATGATACAAGCGCACATGACAGTAGGGGGATAGCATGATACAAGCGCACATGATAGTAGGGGGATAGCATGATACAAGCGCACATGCCAGTAGGGGATAGCATGATACAAGCGCACATGATAGTAGGGGGATAGCATGATACAAGCGCACATGATAGTAGGGGGATAGCATGATACAAGCGCACATGATAGTAGGGGGATAGCATGATACAAGCGCACATGACAGTAGGGGGATAGCATGATACAAGCGCACATGACAGTAGGGGGATAGCATGATACAAGCGCACATGATAGTAGGGGGATAGCATGATACAAGCGCACATGACACTAGGGGGATAGCATGATACAAGCGCACATGATACAAGCGCACATGATACTAGGGGGATAGCATGATACAAGCGCACATGATAGTAGGGGGATAGCATGATACAAGCGCACATGATAGTAGGGGGATAGCATGATACAAGCGCACATGATATTAGGGGGATAGCATGATACAAGCGCACATGACATTAGGGGATAGCATGATACAAGCGCACATGATAGTAGGGGGATAGCATGATACAAGCGCACATGATAGTAGGGGATAGCATGATACAAGCGCACATGACATTAGGGGGATAGCATGATACAAGCGCACATGATAGTAGGGGGATAGCATGATACAAGCGCACATGACAGTAGGGGGATAGCATGATACAAGCGCACATGATAGTAGGGGGATAGCATGATACAAGCGCACTTGATATTAGGGGATAGCATGATACAAGCGCACATGATAGTAGGGGGATAGCATGATACAAGCGCACATGACAGTAGGGGGATAGCATGACACAAGCGCACATGATAGTAGGGGGATAGCATGATACAAGCGCACATGATACAAGCGCACATGATACTAGGGGGATAGCATGATACAAGCGCACATGATAGTAGGGGGATAGCATGATACAAGCGCACATGACAGTAGGGGGATAGCATGATACAAGCGCACATGACAGTAGGGGGATAGCATGATACAAGCGCACATGATAGTAGGGGGATAGCATGATACAAGCGCACATGACACTAGGGGGATAGCATGATACAAGCGCACATGATAGTAGGGGGATAGCATGATACAAGCGCACATGACAGTAGGGGGATAGCATGATACAAGCGCACATGATAGTAGGGGATAGCATGATACAAGCGCACATGACAGTAGGGGGATAGCATGATACAAGCGCACATGATAGTAGGGGGATAGCATGATACAAGCGCACATGATAGTAGGGGGATAGCATGATACAAGCGCACATGATAGTAGGGGGATAGCATGATACAAGCGCACATGATAGTAGGGGGATAGCATGATACAAGCGCACATGATAGTAGGGGGATAGCATGATACAAGCGCACATGATACAAGCGCACATGATAGTAGGGGGATAGCATGATACAAGCGCACATGATACAAGCGCACATGACAGTAGGGGGATAGCATGATACAAGCGCACATGATACAAGCGCACATGATAGTAGGGGGATAGCATGATACAAGCGCACATGACAGTAGGGGGATAGCATGATACAAGCGCACATGATAGTAGGGGGATAGCATGATACAAGCGCACATGATAGTAGGGGGATAGCTTGATACAAGCGCACATGATACAAGCGCACATGATATTAGGGGGATAGCATGATACAAGCGCACATGATAGTAGGGGGATAGCATGATACAAGCGCACATGATAGTAGGGGGATAGCATGATACAAGCGCACATGATACAAGCGCACATGATAGTAGGGGGATAGCATGATACAAGCGCACATGATACAAGCGCACATGATAGTAGGGGGATAGCATGATACAAGCGCACATGATAGTAGGGGGATAGCATGATACAAGCGCACATGATAGTAGGGGGATAGCATGATACAAGCGCACATGACAGTAGGGGGATGGCATGATACAAGCGCACATGATAGTAGGGGGATAGCATGATACAAGCGCACATGATAGTAGGGGGATAGCATGATACAAGCGCACATGACATTAGGGGATAGCATGATACAAGCGCACATGTTAGTAGGGGGATAGCATGATACAAGCGCACATGACAGTAGGGGGATAGCATGATACAAGCGCACATGACACTAGGGGGATAGCATGATACAAGCGCACATGATACAAGCGCACATGATAGTAGGGGGATAGCATGATACAAGCGCACATGACAGTAGGGGGATAGCATGATACAAGCGCACATGACAGTAGGGGATAGCATGATACAAGCGCACATGACATTAGGGGGATAGCATGATACAAGCGCACATGACAGTAGGGGGATAGCATGATACAAGCGCACATGATAGTAGGGGGATAGCATGATACAAGCGCACATGATACAAGCGCACATGACATTAGGGGGATAGCATGATACAAGCGCACATGATATTAGGGGGATAGCATGATACAAGCGCACATGATAGTAGGGGGATAGCATGATACAAGCGCACATGATAGTAGGGGGATAGCATGATACAAGCGCACATGATAGTAGGGGGATAGCATGATACAAGCGCACATGACATTAGGGGGATAGCATGATACAAGCGCACATGACATTAGGGGGATAGCATGATACAAGCGCACATGACAGTAGGGGGATAGCATGATACAAGCGCACATGATACAAGCGCACATGACAGTAGGGGGATAGCATGATACAAGCGCACATGACAGTAGGGGGATAGCATGATACAAGCGCACATGACAGTAGGGGGATAGCATGATACAAGCGCACATGATAGTAGGGGGATGGCATGATACAAGCGCACATGACAGTAGGGGATAGCATGATACAAGCGCACATGATAGTAGGGGGATAGCATGATACAAGCGCACATGATAGTAGGGGGATAGCATGATACAAGCGCACATGATAGTAGGGGATAGCATGATACAAGCGCACATGACAGTAGGGGGATAGCATGATACAAGCGCACATGACATTAGGGGGATAGCATGATACAAGCGCACATGATAGTAGGGGGATGGCATGATACAAGCGCACATGATAGTAGGGGGATAGCTTGATACAAGCGCACATGACATTAGGGGGATAGCATGATACAAGCGCACATGATAGTAGGGGGATAGCATGATACAAGCGCACATGATACAAGCGCACATGATAGTAGGGGGATAGCATGATACAAGCGCACATGACAGTAGGGGGATAGCATGATACAAGCGCACATGACAGTAGGGGGATAGCATGATACAAGCGCACATGATAGTAGGGGGATAGCATGATACAAGCGCACATGATACAAGCGCACATGACATTAGGGGGATAGCATGATACAAGCGCACATGATATTAGGGGGATAGCATGATACAAGCGCACATGATAGTAGGGGGATAGCATGATACAAGCGCACATGATAGTAGGGGATAGCATGATACAAGCGCACATGATAGTAGGGGGATAGCATGATACAAGCGCACATGACATTAGGGGGATAGCATGATACAAGCGCACATGACATTAGGGGGATAGCATGATACAAGCGCACATGACAGTAGGGGGATAGCATGATACAAGCGCACATGATAGTAGGGGGATAGCATGATACAAGCGCACATGATAGTAGGGGGATAGCATGATACAAGCGCACATGATAGTAGGGGGATGGCATGATACAAGCGCACATGACAGTAGGGGGATAGCATGATACAAGCGCACATGATAGTAGGGGGATAGCATGATACAAGCGCACATGATAGTAGGGGGATAGCATGATACAAGCGCACATGATAGTAGGGGGATAGCATGATACAAGCGCACATGACAGTAGGGGGATAGCATGATACAAGCGCACATGACATTAGGGGATAGCATGATACAAGCGCACATGATAGTAGGGGATGGCATGATACAAGCGCACATGATAGTAGGGGATAGCTTGATACAAGCGCACATGACATTAGGGGGATAGCATGATACAAGCGCACATGATAGTAGGGGGATAGCATGATACAAGCGCACATGATACAAGCGCACATGATAGTAGGGGATAGCATGATACAAGCGCACATGACAGTAGGGGGATAGCATGATACAAGCGCACATGATAGTAGGGGGATAGCATGATACAAGCGCACATGACATTAGGGGGATAGCATGATACAAGCGCACATGATAGTAGGGGGATAGCTTGATACAAGCGCACATGATACTAGGGGGATAGCATGATACAAGCGCACATGATACTAGGGGGATAGCATGATACAAGCGCACATGATAGTAGGGGGATAGCATGATACAAGCGCACA
This sequence comes from Mesostigma viride, assembly GCA_009746045.1. Lineage (NCBI taxonomy): Eukaryota > Viridiplantae > Streptophyta > Mesostigmatophyceae > Mesostigmatales > Mesostigmataceae > Mesostigma > Mesostigma viride. The sequence goes on along the minus strand of RPFO01000175.1, from coordinate 3,994,094 downwards.
TGATATTAGGGGGATAGCATGATACAAGCGCACATGACAGTAGGGGGATAGCATGATACAAGCGCACATGATAGTAGGGGGATAGCATGATACAAGCGCACATGATACAAGCGCACATGATAGTAGGGGATAGCATGATACAAGCGCACATGACATTAGGGGGATAGCATGATACAAGCGCACATGATAGTAGGGGATAGCTTGATACAAGCGCACATGACATTAGGGGGATAGCATGATACAAGCGCACATGACAGTAGGGGGATAGCATGATACAAGCGCACATGATATTAGGGGGATAGCATGATACAAGCGCACATGATACAAGCGCACATGATAGTAGGGGGATAGCATGATACAAGCGCACATGACAGTAGGGGGATAGCATGATACAAGCGCACATGATAGTAGGGGGATAGCATGATACAAGCGCACATGATACAAGCGCACATGATAGTAGGGGATAGCATGATACAAGCGCACATGATAGTAGGGGGATAGCATGATACAAGCGCACATGACAGTAGGGGGATAGCATGATACAAGCGCACATGACAGTAGGGGGATAGCATGATACAAGCGCACATGATACAAGCGCACATGATACAAGCGCACTTGATACAAGCGCACATGATATTAGGGGGATAGCATGATACAAGCGCACATGATAGTAGGGGGATAGCATGATACAAGCGCACATGATAGTAGGGGGATAGCATGATACAAGCGCACATGACAGTAGGGGGATAGCATGATACAAGCGCACATGACAGTAGGGGGATAGCATGATACAAGCGCACATGATACAAGCGCACATGACAGTAGGGGGATAGCATGATACAAGCGCACTTGATACAAGCGCACATGATACAAGCGCACATGATACAAGCGCACTTGATACAAGCGCACATGATAGTAGGGGGATAGCATGATACAAGCGCACATGACATTAGGGGGATAGCATGATACAAGCGCACATGACATTAGGGGGATAGCATGATACAAGCGCACATGATAGTAGGGGGATGGCATGATACAAGCGCACATGACAGTAGGGGGATAGCATGATACAAGCGCACATGACAGTAGGGGGATAGCATGATACAAGCGCACATGATAGTAGGGGGATAGCATGATACAAGCGCACATGATACAAGCGCACATGATACAAGCGCACATGATAGTAGGGGGATAGCATGATACAAGCGCACATGACATTAGGGGGATAGCATGATACCAGCGCACATGACAGTAGGGGGATAGCATGATACAAGCGCACATGACAGTAGGGGGATAGCATGATACAAGCGCACATGACAGTAGGGGGATAGCATGATACAAGCGCACATGACAGTAGGGGGATAGCATGATACAAGCGCACATGACAGTAGGGGGATAGCATGATACAAGCGCACATGATACAAGCGCACATGATACAAGCGCACTTCATACAAGCGCACATGATAGTAGGGGGATAGCATGATACAAGCGCACATGACATTAGGGGGATAGCATGATACAAGCGCACATGACAGTAGGGGGATAGCATGATACAAGCGCACATGACAGTAGGGGGATAGCATGATACAAGCGCACATGACAGTAGGGGGATAGCATGATACAAGCGCACATGATATTAGGGGGATAGCATGATACAAGCGCACATGATACAAGCGCACTTGATACAAGCGCACATGATAGTAGGGGGATAGCATGATACAAGCGCACATGACATTAGGGGGATAGCATGATACCAGCGCACATGACAGTAGGGGGATAGCATGATACAAGCGCACATGACAGTAGGGGGATAGCATGATACAAGCGCACATGACAGTAGGGGGATAGCATGATACAAGCGCACATGACAGTAGGGGGATAGCATGATACAAGCGCACATGACAGTAGGGGGATAGCATGATACAAGCGCACATGACAGTAGGGGGATAGCATGATACAAGCGCACATGACAGTAGGGGGATAGCATGATACAAGCGCACATGACAGTAGGGGGATAGCATGATACAAGCGCACATGACAGTAGGGGATAGCATGATACAAGCGCACATGACAGTAGGGGGATAGCATGATACAAGCGCACATGATAGTAGGGGGATAGCATGATACAAGCGCACATGACAGTAGGGGATAGCATGATACAAGCGCACATGATAGTAGGGGGATAGCATGATACAAGCGCACATGACAGTAGGGGGATAGCATGATACAAGCGCACATGACAGTAGGGGGATAGCATGATACAAGCGCACATGACAGTAGGGGGATAGCATGATACAAGCGCACATGACAGTAGGGGGATAGCATGATACAAGCGCACATGACAGTAGGGGGATAGCATGATACAAGCGCACATGACAGTAGGGGGATAGCATGATACAAGCGCACATGACAGTAGGGGGATAGCATGATACAAGCGCACATGATAGTAGGGGATAGCATGATACAAGCGCACATGACAGTAGGGGGATAGCATGATACAAGCGCACATGATAGTAGGGGGATAGCATGATACAAGCGCACATGACAGTAGGGGGATAGCATGATACAAGCGCACATGACAGTAGGGGGATAGCATGATACAAGCGCACTTGATAGTAGGGGGATAGCATGATACAAGCGCACATGACAGTAGGGGGATAGCATGATACAAGCGCACATGACAGTAGGGGATAGCATGACACAAGCGCACATGATATTAGGGGGATAGCATGATACAAGCGCACATGACAGTAGGGGGATAGCATGATACAAGCGCACATGACAGTAGGGGGATAGCATGATACAAGCGCACTTGATAGTAGGGGATAGCATGATACAAGCGCACATGACAGTAGGGGGATAGCATGATACAAGCGCACATGATATTAGGGGGATAGCATGATACAAGCGCACATGACAGTAGGGGATAGCATGATACAAGCGCACATGACAGTAGGGGGATAGCATGATACAAGCGCACTTGATAGTAGGGGGATAGCATGATACAAGCGCACATGACAGTAGGGGGATAGCATGATACAAGCGCACATGATACTAGGGGGATAGCATGATACAAGCGCACATGATAGTAGGGGGATAGCATGATACAAGCGCACATGATATTAGGGGGATAGCTTGATACAAGCGCACATGATACAAGCGCACATGATAGTAGGGGGATAGCATGATACAAGCGCACATGACATTAGGGGGATAGCATGATACAAGCGCACATGATAGTAGGGGGATAGCATGATACAAGCGCACGTGATGGTAGGGGGATAGCATGATACAAACGCACATGATATGTCAAGGAGACAACCAGAGAAGGCCAGAATGATGAATGTATCCGGCGATACCGCGGGGCGGCAGCGCGTGCAGACGTCGAGGGGGTCGTGCGATAGAACGGGGCGGCCGCATTTGCAGACCTCGAGGGGGCCTTGTTAGCAGGGTTGGCGATTGGCGGCATGGGGCAGGGTTGGGTGCGTTTGCTCTCACCTATGGCGGGTTCCCGTCTGGCTTGTGAGTGTGGCTAGCAGCTACTGGCCAGGAGACCAAGATAGTATACCGGGTGATTCTTATTTCCACGGTGACTCTCCCAATACAGAGTGCAGGAGTGAAGGAGTGGACGAGGCGGGGCGACCCTCCCCTGGGCAGTGGCAGGCAATCACCTCCGCCGGTTGATGAACGTTGGGACTTCTGGCCCCTAGGACAACAGGCTTTACAGACCTGCCGTGCTGGGTCAAGATTCCTTCCTTGTTGATTGGGACACGTGCCCCTGTAACACCATCCACTTTGAACCTTGCTCACCTGCCCCTTCCCTCAAGGCTGTGACGTGCTATTTTTAGGACCGCGCTCCTGCGAAGCCAGGTGTCGCATTCCCAGCTCTCCTCCCGGCTGGCAGCGTGTTAACACCCCTTCCTCGTTGACTGGAACACGTGCTCGTGCGCCTGCGATGCCGTTCCCTTCAAACCTTCCCCCCTCTGCTGCCGCCAGGTGTCGCGCTCCCGGCTCTCCTCCTGGCTGGCGGCCTCCGCACGTAGCGCGGACGCGATGGTGGTGACGGGCTTTGTGGCCAAGGACCTGGAAGGCAACTCCACCACACTGGGCCGCAACGGGAGCGACTACTCGGCGTCCATATTCGCGGCGCTGCTCAACGCCAACAGCATGCAGATCTGGAAGGAGGTCAAGGGCGTCATGTCGGCTGACCCGACCAAGGTGGGCGCTGGATACACAGTCGATTAATGATGCGCCGGACACACAGTCGATTAATGATACGCCGGACACACAGTCGATTAATGATACGCCGGACACACAGTCGATTAATGATACGCTGGACACACAGTCAGTACAACTAATGTGTGTCCCTTATAACTTATGGTACTGTACGTTTCAAGCCTGTGCCTCTCCTTTGTGGCTAGTAAATTGTACTGTTCGTCAGTACAGTACAATTAAGCCAGTGCCCCTCCTTTGTGGCTGGCCTGTACTGCTCTTATCAAATGACTCCATCGATTGCCTGCTAGCACCTAATCTCCGTCTTTGCCCGGTGTGTGTCTCTGTGAGCGCGTGCATGCGCGCACTCATGCAAGTTTGTCGATTATTTCGGTCCCCCCTGCTCGTTTCCCCTCCCATGTATCCCCTTTGTGCCGTACTTCATCTACGTGTAACGTGTTATTCAATTGGTTATGTATTTGTCAAACTTAATGCCCCCTTCTCTCTGATAAGGGGATACTATAGTAGTAATATATTTCACATTGTGATTCCAGCCCTTTGCTGGGCATAGCTTGAAGATCATGGGGCTGCAAGTGCCCTGGTGCACCTAGAGCAAGGGTCGTTTACATTCCCACCCTTGCAGGAAGTAGCTTAGAATGTATGATAGGCCATATGCCCCTTCTCTGGGCTATGTGCTACATATACTCCCAACGGAGCTATGTTCCTAATTAATTAATTAATTAATTCCAGCCCTTTGTGTTCCCGTTGCAAACCACCCTATGCCCCCTCTCCCACACACGCCCACGCCCACACACCGACACACACCGACACACACACACACACACACACACACACACACACACACACACACCGGCTACCACACACAGGCCCCAACGCTCTCTGGCATTATTGCATTTCTTGATCACATCCCAACGTTCAACGAACCTCCGCGCATCGCACGTTCCTTCTTTTCCCTATGTCTTCCTGTCTTTCCTGTCTTCCCCGTGGCCCCCGCGATTGTCCCTAGTGCATGTCTGCTAGCGCCAACAATCCTCCATGGCATATTCTTTCTTTCCTTTTGCCACCCTTCCCCCACCCCCCCCCACATCACCACCACCCCTTCAGGTCCCCAACGCTTTTGTCCTGGACGAGGTCTCGTACGACGAGGCGATGGAGATGTCCTTCTTCGGCGCATCCATCCTGCACCCGCTCACCATGCTGCCCGCCGTGCAGCACAACATCCCCATCCGCATCCGCTGCACGTTCGACGCGTCCGCGCCCGGCACCAAGATCTGCGCGAACGTGGCGCCCACCGCGGCCTCGGCCAAGCTGGTGGTCAAGGGCATCAGCTTCATGAAGGGGCTCGCGCTGCTGGACCTCTCGGGCAACGCCATGATGGGCGTGCCGGGCATCGCGGAGAGGTAGGAGGGATGGGGTGGGAGGGATGGGGTCCGCAACGCCATGATGGGCGTGCCGGGCATCGCGGAGAGGTAGGAGGGATGGGGTGGGAGGGATGGGGTCCGCAACGCCATGATGGGCGTGTATCGCGGACAGGTAGGATTAATTTTCAAAGCACGTAGACTGCGTCACGAGGAAAAGGGTTGTCATCAGCATTGTGAGACCAGGGGCTGCTGAGATATTTGTGATATAAGACAGTGGTTTGTGATATAAGACAGTGGTTTGTGATATAAGACGTTTGTTTGTGATATAAGACGTTTGTTTTTGGTATAAGACGTTTTTTGTGATATTAGACGGTCGTTTGTGATATGAGACGGTCGTTTGTGATGTAAGATGGTGAGAGGGGCATCGCACAGGTGACAGTCGCAGGTGGTCGGAGTGTAGGGGCCTATCGCGGAGATGTATGATCTTAATAGAGGGGAAGTGCATAGGGCCACACGGCTCGGCAGCTTTTTCACATTTAACTCCCGCAAACAGTCTTCCCCCATGATAACTAAGTAAGTGCTTGCGTGCCATGCGCAGAGGCATGTCACGGAGTACCATGCTTCCCCCCCCTAATGGCCCGCACCACTTCTCCCTGCCAACTTGTCCCCGCTCTGCTACTTTCTTCTGCTGCTGCTTCTCCCTTGCTCCCCCCCCCTTTTGCTGGCCTTCTCCTGCCCCCCCCCCCCTCCTCTCAGGTGCTTTGGCGCGCTGCGCCAGGCGGCGGTCTCAGTCGTGCTCATCTCGCAGGCCTCGTCCGAGCACTCGATCTGCTTCGCCGTGCCCGAGGACCAGGCGGCGCGCTCCAAGGCGGCGGTGGAGGACGCGTTTGCGCTCGAGATGCACAAGGGGATGGTCAACCCCGTGCTCATCATGCCCCAGTGCGCCATCCTGGGCGTCGTCGGCGACGGCATGAGGTGAGCGCGCCGCTGCACTATGGTGTACTTGTCCCACCGCTACAGTGTGCTATACTTGTCCCACTTGACGCCGAAAATGCTGCCTATGCTGCGAGCTCTCGGCCTGAAGTGGGCACAGTGGGATTACAGTGTGCTTTGCTATGTGCAATCCGAGCGTGAGGGAATGGAGGTGTGCGGCATTCTGGTGCTTGCAGACCCTTGTCAGGTGAGTGGGCCGGCACGGGGACGGGTTGGCAGGGGTTCCAGGACGTCGTTTAGAAGCCGGTGCTAGTTAGCATTGCCGGGTTCAGGTCCAAGGTCGTGTGATGGGGCCGGTTTGAACGGAGCTGGTTTCTTGTGCGGGGCGCCGCCATCGTGGCATCCTGTAGTTGAGAAAGGGAAGTTTCAAACTATTTGACAGGTGGGCAGCTGTGCTGCCGTCACTCCTCGTGGCGTAGGCGATAGTCAAAGGTTTGGTTGGGGAGGCAGCAAAAATAAGCGTGGGGGAGATAGATAAGGGTTGGGGGGGGGGGATGGGAGAGAGGGTAGCGGCTCTGAGATGGCACAGCTTTTAAATATAGTTCAGGAGAAACTGTTTCGAGAAAATGATTAAGAGAAGACCTTGTGCTTGTATGCTGACGTGACATGAGGCCAGCTTCTGTCCATTCCCAAATGTGGTTGTGGCCTTCTCCCCCACTGCTCGTGTCCGTGGTACTTGCTTCACCATGCTCCCAAATGTGCAGGTGGCCTTCCCCTGTCTGTGCCCATACCGTTCCCCCTGCCGCCCGCCTTACCATGGCTTGCAATCGCCATGGCCATGGCCCTGCCACTTGCTCTACTTGGCTTGTGTGTGCCGCCCTCTGCGTCTCAAAGGCACCCAGCCCCCACTCTCGATTCTGCTCAACCTTGTGCCCCCCTTGACAGAAGGTATTTATTCCCCTTGACTCCGCATCATATCGCCCGCTACTTCCCCACCACGGTCCCTTGCCACATCTACGTACTTCTGCCCTCCAGGGAAGCCACGGGCGTGGCCGCCATGTTCTTCAGCGCGCTGGGCGCCGCCAAGGTGAACGTCATCGCCATCGCGCAGGGGTCGTCCGAGCGCAACATCTCCGCTGTGATTGCCAGCAAGGACGCGACCAAGGCGCTGGTGGCCGTGCATGCATCGGTGTACAAAGAATAGATTAAGGGATGGGCCTACATCCGGTCATCCAAGTCGGTTGCAGGCCGCCAAAGTGGTTTTCCATGGGGTTTGTTGTGGAGGAGCTGGGTAAAGGTCGTGCCGTTCGATCTCTGGGCAAATCGCAAGGCCCTTCTCCCGCTCTGAGAACCGCTGGCAGGTTGCCTGTTCTATTCGTTTGGCATGGTTGAAAATAGTGTTGCGTGCGTTTGGGTGGTCTACCAAAAAAGCTGTCGGTAAAGGGGCTTGTTTTTATTATTCTTGCCATCATGGCAGCAGCTTACCATGGTGTCTATTTCCACCTTTCACAAGGGTGTTAAGGTGGAGGTGGAGGTACTTGTATGGACAATTCAGCTGAACGCTGTATCTCCTGTGTGATATTGGATATGTTAGGGCGGTGTCCAATAAACACGGGTGCCAAATGAGCACTATCGCCTCGTGGCATATAGATTGTTTACTAATAAGGGTTGATTTTGAATAAGGGTTCATGCGTATTTATGTATTTTTCAATATCATCTTGCATCTTTTGACATAACTTGTACTCATCAGCAAATTCCTTTTATTCGTTACCCCGATATTCACAGTCTCCTTTCCCACACAGCAAAATATGGTGTTGTTCTTTCTCAGTTACATCGTTTTTCCCGTCTTTGTTCTTATCGTGTTGATTTCATCACGACTCTTGTTGAACTCTTGCAGCGTTTATTGGTCAAAGACTATGACCGAGCCATTATGCTCCGTCAAGTCCGATGTTTTTTGCAACGTCACCCACATCTGTTCGGTGCTGCCCCTTGGCACAAGCTCTACAAACAGGTCGTGGACCGGCTGGATCGCATAGTATCTCCGCACATCTGAACCCTGTGATGCCAGATCTCCTTTGCGGCCGTTCCAAGCTTGGCACTGGATTCGTTGTCCACATCGTCGCGTCGCTGCCGCAACACGATGTTTTCTGGCATCCGCGGGCTTTTGGTTCCCGCCGCACATTTGAAAGTGCTGTCCTCCGGCTTTTTGCCTTTGCACCGTGTGCAGTTCTTGGACGTTTGGAATCATGGCATGGCTAACGTGATGACTGACTAGCTAGACCTTTTCAGTGGTTTTCCATTTGCGGGTATTTCCTCGTAAATGGTGGGAGAGCGATCGCAGCAACTGGTGCTCACCACTAGACACTCCCGGCCAGCTAGGCTAGAAACACACGCCCTGATCAAGCATGCTGTTTCCGGCCCCACCGTCTAGGTCATCTAGTCGCTCCACACGTAAGCCAGCCACAATTTCAATGCACAAGGATACACATTTCCATCACCATTCATCTTCATCATCCTGAACGACTCGAAAACGCGGAAAAGATAACGGCAGGCTCGAGCTACCATGGTCCGGATTCTCCCGATTTCTGGCCTGCGCTGGTTGTCTCTTTGATAACTTGTACTCATGTTATTGACGTAACTTGATAGGAATTTGTTCATAACATTACCATTCGTTCGTTCGGGCGGGCGGGCGGGCGCGCGGGCGCGCGGGCGCGCGGTCGATCACGCGGCCGTGCGTCCGTCTGTCTGTCCGTCTGCCCACCCACCCGCCCATCCGTCCTTCCGTCCGTCTGTTCGTTCGCTCGCTCGCTCGCTTGCTCGCTTGTTCGTTCGTTCGTTCGTTCGTTCGTTCGTTCGTGCGTCCGTGCATGTGTGCATGCGCTCGCGCGTCCGTGCATCCGTTCGCCCGTCCGCCCGACCACGCCCGTCCGCGCCCGTCCGCCCATCCGTTCGTCCGGGTCCGTCCGCACGTCTGTCCAATATTCGTCTGTTCATGGGCGCTAAAAAATCGAACTCCTGACCCATACTCCAACATCGCCTGTGCCTCACCACATCCCAGCAATGACCTTCCCTTTATTCCATTTTTGTTTTTGTTATTATTATCACTCTTTACTTTGTCTTTATTTATTATTGTTCGTATTATTACCATTTACGTTTTCTCTTCTTCTTTCTTATGTTATGCGCCAGGCACGTGCTCGCTTTGCTAGCATTGCAGGCCGTGCCCCTGGCCTAGCGATCACGAACGAGCTTGGGGAAGGGGGGCCGACTAACAAGCAGAATTTACTAGCTGACCTCATTTATGCCGACGACATCACGCTCATCGAGAAGCCGGAGTCTGCCCAACTTTGGCTGGACTGCCTGGCGCTCGAGGCTCGGGCGGTTGGTCTAGAAATCAGCCCCAAAACGGAGGCCCTGGCCCTCGGCATGGCAGGGCCCCCACCCACACTCCGCCTCTTAGACGATGCCGAGGTCAACTACCCTACTTCAGGCCGCTTCAAGCTGCTCGGCAGTTGGCTTCCTGACTGCGAGGACGACATGACGACACGGATCGGCATGGCGTGGGCGCACCTCCATGACCACCGCCGCTGGTGGAGCAACCCCGCCCTACCCCGGATCGTCAAGCGTGACCTCTTCAAGGTCGTCATTCTGACGATCCTGACCTACGGCGCCGAGACGTGGACACTGATGCAGGAGCTGGAGCAACGACTCGACGGCGCCGTCACCAAGATGCTGCGCAAGGCCCTTAACATCCCCTTTGGTTTGCACATTAGTAATGAGGATTTGTACGCTGATTTGCCCTATGTTTCCCACATTATTAGGCACAGGCGCCTGGGCCTAGCCGGGCACCTGGCCCGCACAGATCAGGTAGATACATCAGATAGACTAGCTGGCACCAAGCCCGCCCAGCCTGGGCGATATGTCCTCACCTGGCGTGCCCCCGGCCGCGCGCGGCAGGGCCGCCACCCGTGGACTTTTCGTGATAGACTCGGCATGGACATGTGCTACACTAGACGTGACGGGCTCACCCCCGGGCAGCCTCCTGGTTTGTCTGTAATATGGAGGCAGATGGTGCGCAAGGATAGATGGCAAGTAGTGATGAAGGAGACCACCCCCAAGCCTGTGGGGGCTCCGCGTGTGACCAAGTATGGCATTCATAGCGATTCGGGCCGCGGTGCCCACACCCCTGTAACTAGGACCTAGATAGCTTATACCATCCATTCCATCCCATGTTCCCCTCCCACTGAGGACTTATGCTCACGTGACGCAGTCACGTGTCTATTAATTAATTAATTAATTCTTCTTTCTTTCTTTCTTTTTCTTTTTTCTTTTTCCCTGTAATGTATACTCCTTACTTATTCTTTTAGCCCCTTCGTGCATGTGTGTATGCGTTCCCTCTTTTCCTTGAAGCAGTTTTGGTTGTTTGTGTTGGTAGTGGTGGTGGTGGTGTGTGTGTGTGTGTATGTGTGTTTCCCCTATCAACCTTTCTTGTTACCCTCTGTCTCCCTCCATGCAGGTCTACCTAGAGATAGCCACGCGGCTCCCGCGGCCTTCGCGTCTTTCCTCTCAGACAACTACCCTAGTCCTTCCACGGCGTTGGATCGCCATGCGTCCAGGCATAGTTGTCTCACTTCATTCACGCGCTTCCATTGGGAGAGTCACGGGATACAACCTATAATTTTGAGTAGGCACCTTTCATCCCTGATTGATGAAAACCAAACGGGCGCCTATAAATGCATTTCAAGCTAGTGTATTTTTGGGCTCTGGAACATGGGGCAGCCTTACTGCATGCCACTATGCTTTTGCTATGTCTAAGCTATAAATTGCACCCACAGTTGCCCAGGCCTGCACCATAATCCAGAGAGAGGACTCTGAGGCCTGCCCACTTGAGGCAGCGAGAGAAGCTAGGGCCGGCCCTTTCTCCTTCTCAACTGTGTATAGGGGTTGAAGGTTCAATCCAGCTTTCTTGGTACCCACGTGATGCAGTCGCGCGCTTTTAAATAATTAATTAATTGCCGGGGCAATTCATATCCAATGCTCGATCCACGGCTCTTCAATGGGACCCGCGTGCATGGGGGCAGGGATCGACCACCGCCTTTTCTCATTGCCAGGCCACGTATTCTGATCAGACACTCCGCAAAGGTGAAAACCTTTGCGTTCAGTGCCAGGCCGCGGAAAACGCCACCAGTGCCAGGCCACGTATATTCAATTTATCAACCTCAGCGCTCACAGTCTAGCTAGCAGTACTACTACATAGGTGCAATAAAGCTTCGTGATGCATGTGCAGCAAAGACGGCGGATCCGCGCGCCACCGGCCAGCGGCCTGCACCGCGTGTGATTAATTAAATTAAATTAAATTAAATTAAAACATAAGTAAGTAAGTAAGTAAGTTAGTTAGTACTTGCGTGTCATGCGCAAAGGCATGCCATGGAGTACTATGCTAATAATCTCATTAAATTATAACACACTGAACGCAAATGGTTTTCACTATTTGCGGCGTGCCAAATCAGAAAATCAGAATAACATGACTCCGTGGGGAGATCATGTAGCACATATTCCCTTGCTGGATGGATGGAGGTGGGCAAAGCCGCGCAACCGAAGTACTCTCTGAGCTATTCTAATCTAGAAAACCCTAACTATTCTACTCAGCAAAGCGCCCCCTCCTCTTGGGGGGGGGGGGCACCGTGCAGGTCGACACCAACGCGGCCCTTCTGGCCCTGCAGACGGCCGTGGCCGGCTGACATCAAACTCAAGCTGACCATGGCCAACTAATGCGCGGTGTACTCGCCCCAGGGTCACTGATTGCTCGGGCTTTCCGCCGGATGCAGCTCCTGGGCCGGAACGAACGTCTCTGTGGGTTGGACGTCCTCGGCGTTCCAGTCGGCGACCCCGATTTCGTCATCGACGCCCTCCCCGGGCCGCCATTGAGGAATGAGGATCGAGTGCACCGCCGAGTTTTTGCCAGTGCCCATTGCATTGATTGCTCGCCTGCATGCATGATTTGCAGACCCGACGCGGGCTGCTTGATCTCTGGTTTTGCGTGCACCCTCGCGTCGTTTATTGGCTCCGGGGCGCCCCGGGCCTCCGGCCCGGCCGCCCAGGTCCATTGACTGGCCGCCGAGGCCCGCGATGAACGCATCCAGTTGGCGCGCCTTGCATGGCACACTGAGCTGGTTCCCGGCCCCGATCTCCCGGCTCATTCTATCCGCATCGCTTCCCCGCTGCCCGGCCGGATCGGATGGGCGGCTGCCGGGACTCTGACTCGCGCAGCCCGGCTGCCGGCACCGGCGGCGTTTTTGGGCTCTGTCGCTCAGTCGTGAGCGGAAATCTGTCGGCTCCTTCCCCTTTTGGCTACGGCAGCGCCTGACCTCTTCTTGGACCCCGCCAGCCCCTACCCTTGCATCACCGCCATCCAGGATGCTTATACTGATGCTGAGATCCAGCACTGGCATCGGTGGCCTGCACTACCGTCCGCACCGCTAGTCAGGCCGCCCAACGGCCCCTTCCGTTCCTCGGGGCACTCCCTCCGGGTTAAGCAACCGTCAGTATCCCCCGCAGCATTCCCTGCCCGCGTCATCTGATCGATGAACACCAGAAAACCTACTAGTACGCGGGTATTCTGCACGCGGCGGATTGGATGGCTCTTTTTGATTACCTCAATGCCCAGGGTCGTGCGTGGCTGTTCTAGCTCACTCTTGTTGCGGACTCAGTACGTGTGGGCTCGGCTTACGGCTCGGTCGGCTCCGTGCTCTCCCCATGGCCCTGGCCCCATTTGTCGATCCTGCAGCGCCCATGCCGGTCACTATCCGGTGGCGCTGCGACACGGCAACTGTTTGCCCTGCAACCTCTTGTTCCCACTGTCACTGAGGGCCTGAGCCCTGTGGTAGCTGCGGGCAGGCCTTGGACGTACCCCAGTGAGTCGGGGACCCACTACCCGTGTCAGGCGCATGGGAGGCCAACAGAACCAGCTCATTGGTACTTGAAAAAATTTGCACATTAAACTCGTGCTCTCTCATGCAGAGCACCAAAGTGCTTTTAATCCCTGTGTGTGCACAACAGGAGAAAGGGCAGAGACCCCCATTCTCCTTCATGCCAAAGGTATCATTGCCACAGCTACCACTGTGGTACTGCTTGCACATGCATGGTCCTCCTGCATGACGGTGGTGCTCGCCATGGTCCGGTCCGTTTTCCCCCACGTACGTGAACATCCGGTATGAGGATGCGGACGGCGCGGCTTTAATTCTACTCCCCCAACCACCGACCTGACATCGATCGTGGTTCTGGACTTTGAGGGAGGCGGCCGGCACTTGCAGTCACTGACGTTTCTGTGCCGGCTCGCCGGCCCCTTGCCGGCCCTTATAGCCTGATGCATGGTTGGTGCAATGATGATCCCAGGCGGCGGGCTACACGGCGGATCGGCCTGAGCGCGGGGCCAAGCTCACGGCCTATGGCGCCCGGCCCGTCGTGTGGTGCCCTTTGCCCTTGGAGGAGGTCGGGACCATGGGAACCCTGATGATCGCCGGCTTCTTTAATATTAAGGAGTACTACCAGCTCCGGGAGGACCGCCTGGACCCATGGAGGGCCGGCCAGCGGGCCCCTTGGTCGGCGCGGACCTGGACTTCGTACTGGCGCCAACGCCTTTCACGGTAGCGCTGACCCGGGCTATGGCTGACATCTTGCTCCGCCAGCTGCCGCACGCGGGCTGACTTTGTGGCGCAGCACGTCGGTTATTAATTTAAGCTGTTTTACTTCATTCCGCGGTGTGGATCGAGTGTCCCATGCCGGCTCAGTAGTTATTTTGTCGTGGTTAATCTCTTGTTACTCGGTTGGCTTCAATGTTATTAATGTTTAAATGGATAGATATATATGGAGGGCCAGCGGGCCCCATGGTCGGCGCGGACCTGGACGTCAGTATTGGCGTCAGCGCTTGTCGGTGGCGCTGACTCGGGCCATGGCTGACATCATGCTCCGCCGTACGCGGGCTGATTTTGCGGTGCAGCAGGGCTATTAGGGTCCTCCCGTTAGGCGTTTCCATTGGTCTTATCGTAGTATAGAGCTTTGACATGGCTCTGTATATAGGTTTATAGCTGGGCGTTTGCTTTGGTTTGAGTGATTTCACTCTGTTGTAAGTAATTATATTTTTAATATATATATGCACACACATGGCCACCAGCTTAGAGTTAAGTAGCTTAGTCGGTTATATAAGGTTTCGCGGCTTCGCCCACCTCCATCCATCAAGCAAGGGAATACGTGCTACATGATGATCTCCCAACGGAGTCATAAATATGCATGTTATAATTTAATTTAATTTAATTTAATGGCCACCATCGCCGCCCTGGCCGCTGGGCGCTGGAGGGGGACTGAGGTCCTCCCCGTGCATGCACACCTGCATGGGTGGATCAACCTGTATACTGAAGACCCTAACGTAAGGCTGCCTCGGTTTAAACCACCGACGCCATGGCGCCACCAAGCTACACCGGAGTTGGATGCCCAGCGGAGGGAGGCCACCGAGCGAGAACGCCGCGCAGCTGCCGGCCGCGCGATTCTGCGTCATTTCCCCATGCATGGACCTTGCATGGGGTCTGCATGGGGATGATGGGGGGTGCCGAGTCTCTTGACGACAAGCTGGCGGGCTCGTACGCTAGTAGCTCGACTTGTAAACCCGCATGCATGGGGCAAAGGTGACGTCGCCGGCACCGCGAGCCTGGGCAGTATCGTCTTCCCAACTCCCGCAGAGGACAAGAAGGTTCCCGGCCCCACCAGTTCTGCTCATATTTCAGTTGACTCCCCAGAGGATAAGGCACACTTCCGGCCTTCGGCATGCAGCGCAAGACTCTGCAGTCCACTCCATACTAAGTATGGAATTGCGTGAACATCCATTGATCGAAGGCATGCCACAGTCCTGAATCGGTAGGGTTTTCCACACATAGGTCATTAGAGTCTTTGTATCAGGGTATGCCTCACGTTTCGGACGAGATAAGGCAGCGTAATTAATTAAACTCGTGCTCCCGTTGGGGTCCAATCACGGAGCACCAAAGTCGAAGCCCGACACGAACGACCTAGCTCTGGCCCGCCGGGTGCTCCAGTACCTGGTACACACCAAGGACCTGGGCTTGACCTACATGCAAGGGATAGGGAGGACTGGTGGCCTACTCCGACGCGGACTGGGCACGGGACAAGGTGGACTGGAAGTCGATCACTGGGAATGTGGTCATGTACCGGGATGCAGCGAGTGGACTTGACCAGCCGCAAGCAACCTACCATCGCCCTGTCTACCTGCGAGGCCGAGTACATGGCCGTGTGCGGTGTCACGCAGCAGGTGGTCCCTCTACTCACCATCACCAAGGAGCTGGGAGATCCGGCCCCAGCGGGCCGATCCAGGTGCTTTGTGACAACACCGCTGCGGTCGCCCTGACACGGGACCCCGTCCATCCCAGGAGGACAAAGCACATTGATGTCAAGTTCCACTACATCCGGGAGAAGGTCGCTGATGGCACCATCCAGGTGTCTCAGCTCCCAGGGGTTGAGATGCTTGCATGCAGACATGCTCACGAAGCCACTGGCCGAGCCACCTTTTGTGGAGCTCCGGGACAAGATCATGGGTATCTGATATAGGGGGGTTCGAAGTATATAATTAAGTTTATTAATAAAGATTGTTTATTCTCTAGACAAGTACATCAGTACTGTATTCGCCGCGCCGGCCCTGATAAGGGCCACCCGTCTGGCCGAAGCCGCGCCAGGCACTTTTTCCCACAGCCGGATCCGTCCGGATCCGGCAGTAAACGAAGCGCTGAGTCCCAGCGACTGTCGCTTTACCAACAACCAGATGCATGCTTGTTCGCCAACAACCAGTTCTACAAATCCCAGCAACTCTTGTTCGCCAACAACCAGAACAATATCCCAGCAACTCTTGTTCGCCAACAACCAGAACGAGGCCAGCGATGCTTGTTTCACCGACAACCAGAAAAATCCCAGCACGTCTTGTTTCACCAACAACCAGAACAAGGCCAGGGACGCTTGCCAACAACCAGAACATTTGCAGAGCAATTTCATAATTTATCTAACAAAATGCTTTACCCGCCCAAAATGCTTTACCCGCCCAAAATGCTTTACCCGCGTTAGGTAAAACGCGGCCCTCTGTCAAGCAGGCGGCACTCATTTTGCCAAACACCAGCACGCTTTGCTAAGTATGTGTATTAAGTAGTGACAAATCGCTCATGCTGAAGACCTGCACGCCTGCTAAGTATATTACCGACATTACATTTACTAATTATGCACTCACGCCGAAGCCCAGCTGCACGGTTGCGAAGCATAATTCTATGGCGACACATCTCTTACGCTGAAGACCCGCGCGGACAGGTATTCCTGGAGCCGCAGCCCCCCATCCCGCGCCGCCTGCTCCACGCACGGCACGCAGCTGCGCGCCCGAGCTTGTGTTGGTGTAGATATAGTGCATGGCGAAGGTGAAGGAGATGGCGCGGCGGTCCAGGCAAGGGCAGAAAAATGCAGTATGGTTCGACGTCTGTGCTGCCGCAGTGTTGAGACAGGCCAGCAGGAGAAGAAGGAGCGATCGAATGAATTGGGGGCTTGATAAAGCCTTGGTGCGGTTGACTCGGCCCATATTGCAGATGCGTGGCTTATGGACGATGGGGGACCCCATGTGCGCAGACGCAGCCCTGGTCATTGATTGCAGCCCACTTGCACACGTTGTGTATTGTCTTAGAAGCATGATGGTCCTTGGTGTGATTCCTCGGCGGTCTTACCTGCTTGCTAAAAAGCCCATATATGCTACATACATGCGGGCGCGCAATCCTCTAGTGGCCACCCGCCGTTCAAGTGCCAGGAAGAAATCGTTCTTGTGTGCGAATAAGGGGCAGCGACGGGCCCAACCGGCGCATGCTCGAACCGCTTTGGCAACATCGTGTGCCTCCATCAAGCACCCGCGAGCTGAATAGCTTTATTCTCTGGGGAGAAATGTATACTGTCTCAGCGGGTGCAGTTTCCGCACCTGAAAGGAAGGCAAATGAAGTGGCAAATTCTACAGAACGAAATGTATAGAACATTCGCATTTGCCGTAATGAGCAGGTGCTGTCTGTCACAATAGCTACAGGCGGCCGCGTTCCGGGTGGGACGGAGCAAGGCCTCGTCGGATGATCAACCCTGCAGTACCGCGCGGTCTATATTATAAACTGCATGTCATCCTTCAACGCCATGGTAGCGGTAACAGCCAGGCTTGCTACGTAGCAGGGTTAGCATAATATTATTCCAAAGTCAAAAAGATATTATGCATCGGGATCGGTACATGTACCTCAATCACCCGATCGGTTGATCGGGATGATCGGGAGCACTCAGCATCGTACAGTAACGGCTGGGAAGTTTGATAGGGAAGTCCAATGAATGGTGATAGGAAAAGCGATAGCCACTTGGCAAGTTGGCATGCGCAGATGCATTCAGCTTCGCACAGCTATTGCAGACCACGGAGATCAGGGTTGTGAGTATGTACATGCACACAGTCATGAACTCTCATCAACTGGCTGAAAAGAACTCTCCCCTTGGCCAGAGCCCACAACGCCCCCCCAGGTTTAAGAGTACTGGGATGCGACCGATCCAGGGCTCACGAGTCACGATCTTAGATTATTAGTCTACAGATTATCCTATTATAAATTTATAATAGCACCTTGATTCGACTCTACTACTATCTACCACACCTGTAATTCATAGTAGAGGTAAAATCCAGGTTTTCAGAATCTAAACTTAGTATTCTTAATTCTTAAACATGGGGGAGGGGTCTCTAGCGTACGTAGCAGCACCGACTACATACAGCCTGCTGACTGAACCGAGTGTTTGCAACTTTCAATTTTGGATGGAGGTACGCTGTACTTTTCGGCGTGGGATTCAACTGACTGACTGACGCATGACGCTGTACTTTTACAGACCTGAACAGCACACTGCACAAGCACTGCACGTCACAATTCCCGAGTGATTCACGAAAATTGCGAGTGATACTGTAGCCGGTTGTAATTAGTGCCAGGGATCGTCCACCGAAGAAGCCCGGCTGCCACCGCTACAACGTTGCAGCAACGCTGAACAACAACGCAGTCGATGGTGCACAGGCGAGTTACAGTCACAAGCCACAACAACCAGTAGATACGGTAGCTAACAAGCATGTGCAAGGGATTGAGCGCTGCCACCCTTTCAGACGGCCAGCCGGTTCGTTGCCGCGGTTGTCTGTCTTCTCTGAGCTTGCAGAGACGAAATTCGTGAATGGCTAGTACATCGCTCTGAGGTTTCTGCAAAATCCGCCGGATCGCTTTCTGGGTGGCAGAATATGGAGTGCCGAGTATGTTCGCGTTGTGCCAATGTCGTGTGCCCGCTAATACGTAGTTAGCACGATAACTAAGCGTTATCAATCTCCACCGGTGCTAGCGTTCATCTCCACCGGTGTATTTATAGTATACTCGGCGTACACGTTCCGTTGAAGGAGGGCACATATAGTGAACTAGTGATACTACTATGTGTATAGGCTGGCTGGACGTGCCATGCCATGCGGTAGTACTGCAGGCCGGTTAATAATCCGATGAGGTCTTGCTCGGATTCGCCGCTAAGACAATGTACATCTCTCCCCAGAAAATAAAGCTATTCAGCTCGCGGGCGCTTGATGAAGGCACACGGTGGTAACGGAGACGACTCGAGCATGGCGCGGGATGGAACCGTTGCTGCCGCTTTGCACACAATACACAGTTTTGCCTGGCACCTGGTCGATGGATGATGGCCGAAGCGATGCACGCCCCCATTCAGCATCAATGGGCTTTTATAACAAGCCAGTGAGACTGCCAAGGTATCACACCAAGGACTATCCTTTCTTTCTTACGATACACAACGTGTGCGAGCGGGCTGCAATCAACGACCAGGGCAGCGGTGTCCTTAACCAGGCGAGTTCGCTAAGCCACACGCCGGGTATCCCCGAAATTCTCCCACAAGCCAAGTCCCACGCATCTTCAATATGGGCCCAGTCAACCGCACCAAGGCTAGTTCACCCAGCCCCTGGATCAGGTGGCTCCTCCTCCTCCTGCTGGCCTGTCTCAACACCGCGGCAGCCCAGACGTCGGACCATACTGCATTTTTCTGCCCTTGCCTGGACCGCCGCGCCATCTCCTTCACCTTCGCCATGCACTATTTCTACACCACCACAAGCTCGGGCGCGCAGCTGCGTGCCGGCGTGGAGCAGGCAGCGCGGGACCGGGGGCTGCGGCTGCGGGAGCACCTGCCCGTGCAGGTCTTCAGCGTGAGTAAAAGAAAAAAAAGAAATGTGTCACCAAGGGAATATATCTAGCAGATGTTCAGGTTTTCAGCATGGATGTTTTGGCGCTACGGAATCATGCTAAGCAAATAGTGCAGGTCTTCAGCATAAGTGTAGAGTTTATCGCCATGGAAATATATACTTATCAGAATACACTAATCAGAATATACTTAGCAAAGTGTGCAACCATCTTTGGCATGAGTGATTCATCATTAGTAAAATATTCGTACTACTTGGCAAAGCGTGCAGGTCCTCGGCATAGGTGCCGCTGGTGTACCAGAGGTCACGTGTTGCACCTACATAATGTTGTGTTGTTGGGCGGCCAGCATGTTGTAAGTTAATCTCTATAACGTCTCGCTGGGGGCCTTGTGGTTGTTAATTGAATGATTTCTGGGAGCCTTGTGGTTGGTTGAATAATTGTCGCTGGGAGCCTTGTGTTTGTTGATTGAATGCTTCACGGGAAACATTCTAGTCGTTGGTTAAGTTTCAGTCTCTGGGAACCCCTGTAGTCGTTGGTTGAACAAGTGCATGTTGTCGGTAATCTTTAGTACCCTGACCATGTTTTCGCCAGCTGCGTAGACGTTGAGGAGGTATTAATTAATTATTGATTGTGTTGGAACTGTAGGACAGGTCATGGTATTAGGTGCTGCCGTCCAGTAGTAGCAGCGGTACTACTACTACTACTACTACTACTACTACTACTACTACTACTACTACTACTACTACTACTACTACTACTACTACTACTACTACTACTACTACTACTACTACTACTATTACTACTACTACTACTACTACTACTACTACTACTACTACTACTACTACTGCTACTACTACTGCTACTGCTACTGCTACTGCTACTGCTACTACTACTACTACTACCACTGCTGCTGCTGCTACGACTACTACTACTACTACTGCTACTGCTACTACTACTACTACTACTATACTACTACTACTACTGCTACTACTAGTATAGTAGTAGTAGTAGTAGTAGCAGTAGTAGTAGTAGTATAGTAGTAGTACTACTACTACTACTACTACTATACTACTACTACTACTGCTACTAGTAGTAGTAGTAGTAGCAGTAGTAGTAGTAGTAGTAGTATAGTAGTAGTAGTAGTAGTAGTAGTAGTAGTAGTAGTAGTAGTAGTAGTAGTAGTAGTAGTAGTAGTAGTAGTAGTAGTAGTAGTAGTAGTACAGCCGGTCCACTACTAGCATGCAGTTGGGCAGACAGCAGCAGTACATGAGCTGCAGTCCATACAGTATGGAACATATCCCAGACATCATATCAAGGGACAGGGACCCCTTCTTTGCGGGTGACAGGCTGACATCAATACCCGTGTTTGCAGGTGACAGGAGTACCATGGTTGCGGGTGACAGCAACACCCGTGTTTGCAGGTGCCACGCCGTAGCAGGCTAGCCTCTGCAAGGGCTTGACTCCCGTTGCCCATATCCATTCTTCAGATGTAGGAACTGGTACTGATACAGTAACACTTTTGGGCTCGCCCTCATGGAGCTTCGTGACAGGAATACCCAGGGGCTTGCGGGTGAACGTAATAACCCTTCTCCTTTGGTGTGGCCCATGATGGCACCCTGCCCACCGCCCAGGCCAATGTGAATTCACAGTGCTGCTGTCATATACGTAGGCAGTGCTAAAAGTAGCTGGCCAGCGTTAGTACCTGCAAATTTGCTATACCTGCTGCTCCACTACAGGTATAGCTGCTTTGATATACCTAGGCAAGTAGCTGGCCAGCTATAAGTATCTGGACATTTGCTATACCTGCTGCTCTACTACTTCAGGTATAGCTGCTCTGATATTATACCTAGGCAGCTCTATGAGTAACTGTCCAGCTATAACTACCTGGACACCCACACGCCTATGATAGCACTTGCTTGATGCAGTGCATAGCTGCAGACAGGCCCCCCACGCCACGCATGCTCACCCCTCAGCCCTGGTCTTTTCCTTGTTCAGTGTTAGTGTATTTCTTACTGTGCGCTGTGACCCCCACCGGAGGCACGTCAAATTCTATTCCCTTGCCGTCCACTCTCATTTTGGCTTTGGCGGCTTGAAGATCTACATGTGATTTGTATGGAGATGTCGTTGCTTGCTATGTTTTGAAGCTTTTCCGCTCAAACGAACAAAATCGCACAACCTCTCTCTCCCCCCCCCCCCCCCCTCTCTCCCTCTGTCTCCCTCTCTCTCTCTCTCTCTCTCTCTCTCTCTCTCTCTCTCTCTCTCTCTCTCTCTCTCTCTCTCTCTCTCTCTCTCTCTCTCTCTCTCTCTCTCTCTCTCTCTCTCTCTCTCTCTCTCTCTCTCTCTCTCTCCCTCCCCCCCCCCCCCCGTCCCCCCCCTCAGTACGTCGATTCCGCGTCTCTCCACCACAGCAGCCACCTTGTCCTCACAGCCACGAATGAGGCAGTGCGCCCCTTGCAGGAACGGAGCGGGATGACCCCAGATCTGGAACACCACCTTAGGAAATGAGCAGGATGACCTCAGGAACGGGGTCAGGTGGCTGCAAAGCTGACGGCTGCGCACCTGGTGGAGGCCGGCCCTGCCGCAATAATGTTGCAAAATACTTGACGTTTGAAAAT
Organism: Mesostigma viride; assembly: GCA_009746045.1. Taxonomy (NCBI): domain Eukaryota; kingdom Viridiplantae; phylum Streptophyta; class Mesostigmatophyceae; order Mesostigmatales; family Mesostigmataceae; genus Mesostigma; species Mesostigma viride. Next base: position 3,971,675 of record RPFO01000175.1, on the reverse strand, counting down.
TAATTATGTTGCAATAAACATGTTCTGTCGCAGGAGATGGACGCCATCAACTTCCTGAATTCCGAGGTGCAGGCAGGGACGTCAGGCATTGTCACCACCCTGTACAGCAGAGCGGTGCGTTATAGTGACCTGAAATGTAATTCTATGTGGTTTGCACCGCCGCTGCTGCTGCTGCCGTCGCTGCTGTTATGGTGACCGGGCGTTGACAACTTCGCCAGTTTGACACGCCAGAGCGTAGTAAACACGCAAATCATCCTGTGACAGGGGCTGACCTGGTGTCGTACTGGGCTTAAGGGCTGGCACAGGGACACAGGGTGCGAGGGCGAGGGCTGTTAGATTGTTAAGTGTGGGTGCCAGGCGCGGCATGCTTTGGCCGAGTGATAGAGGCTGGAATTATCGACCTTCGTTGCTTGGATGGCCATGGATATGCAGCTTGGGACATGATGTTGCCATTGGTTCGCGGCCAAAGTTGTGCTGTGGGTGGTTGCTGTTGTGGCTTGGTGCACGGTAATGTATGGACAAAGTCCCTAACCCTTAGCTATGTTGAAATAAACATGCAGGATGCTGCCATATGTTTGGGACCCAATTAGAGTGTTTGCGGTGGGTGTCTTCCAAGTCCACGGTCATGGATTGAGAAATTGAGGAATTATTATTACCACTTGGCAACGCGACCTTCCTATGCATGCACTTGCAGGATTGTTCAAGCGCGCGGAATGTGACAGGGGTCAGAGTTCCAGTCCATTGTTTAGGACAGAACTGTACCAGTGTTTAGGACAGTATCATACCTATGTTTAGAACAGTATTGTAACATTGTCTAGAACAGTACTAGAACAGGTTAAGAACAGTCTTATGACAGTGTTTAGGACAGCATCATACGAGTGTTTAGAACAGCATTATACCAGTTTCTAGAATAGTATGATACCAGTTTTTAGTACAGCATCATACCAGTGTTTAGAACAGTATTATGATCGTCAGGGTAGTCCTGCTCTACTTTTCATCCCACGCGCACATTAGCACTGGTTGTGCTACATCATTATATCTTATCTTATCACTATGTCTGAATAACATATTGATGTGGTTGTGCTACATCATTATATCTTATCTTATCACTATGTCTGAATAACATATTGATGTACTACTATCAGAATAGCAAAGACCTCGACTTGTTCAACGTTTCCACAACTGAGTTGTGTTCCCCCCCCCCTTTGCTTGGTATTATGAGCGCGCCCAGTTCATTACCCCCCTCCTGGCTGCCAATGAGGCCGGCATTCCTGTCTACATCGTGGGGGGGGTCGACCCGGACCTGCTCCACGAGCTCCAATCGCACGAGCCCGCCACAGGGCCCGTGCGCGCCTCCCTCCGTTACATCGGCCTGCCGACTGTCGACGTCTCTGTTCGTCTCGCCCGCCAGCTCATCGCCTCCGGCATCATGCACGTTGAGTGCGTGAACAGTGACGTCTCCAGCAGTATCTGGTACGTGCACTGCCGCTCCATCGTCCAGGAGTTCCACAATGCTGGGCTGTCTGGAAACTGGCAGTGGCGCGCCCCGCTGATCTACGACATCCGGCTATTTTTGGAAGGGATCGAGGTGTCCCTGGCGGGCCTCCCTGGGCGGCAGATCGGGATCGTCACGATGGACTCGGCAGTGTACAAGCTGGTCAAGCAGCGGCTGAGGTTCAGTCGCAAGAGGGACGCGACTGTGCTGGTGTACGAGACGTCGACCGAGGTGCTGGGGGACATTGCCAAGGGCCGCAGGGTGGTCGCACTGGACCCTTCCTTCTACTCGCAGTCGTACCTGGGGCTGGCGCTGGCGTCGGCCGAGCGCCAGACGGGCCAGATGGTCACGTCGGATGTGTATCTGGAGCCGAGGATATACGGGGGGCAGGGCAACTGGGTGAGTGAGGGCGAAGAAAGTGGGTCATTCTAGCGATGGTAGTGCCGCTGGGAAACTGTGGGATTGGTGCATGAGGAGTGACTTTTTTTAGGGAATGTAGATAATTTCATTAACTGGGTGAATGGCGGCATGAGCCATGAGGGGTGGAGGAAGCCATGCATGGGGCCATGGGCAGCAGTTGGGGCCCAAGGGCATGAAAGATTGTTTAGGCTTTGGGCAGGGCAGGCAATGCGAGGCATGGGGCCTCGGGATAAGAAGAGGGGGGTCCGGCGTGGCTGTATACTGGTGTGGCGTGGTAGACGACTTTTTCACAATCCAACCAGTGTGCGCAAATACGCGGTATTATACGCCGTATTATACGAAATACGCGATACTCCGAGGTTTTGCCGTATCAATTGCCGTATCAATTGCCGTATTGCCATACTAGCTCACACTGAATCCCACCCCCTTTAGAAATGGGGTTACCCTGCGAGGCCGTAGGAGGCAGGCATGGCGGCAGAGCAAGTGTGGGTGAGGCATGTTGATGTGTCCAGAGGATGGGAGCATAGGGGGAATGGGATGCATTTGAGACGGGGCTGATGGTGGCAACTGTCAAGGGTTGGTTGCGTGCTATTGGGTAGTGGGACGAGTCTTGTTTGTCTCTTTTCGGCCAGGTGGCGGTTTAACGACTTTTTTCACTGCATCACTTGCCTGGGATGTTCACTTGCACATTGAGAGCCTTGATTCTTTGTAAGCCCCTTTGGCAAAGCTCATGGGATAAGAGCTGCACAGACCTATATATACATTGCTATGGCGTTTTTTTTAATCTCGGCAGCAGGCCACATCCGAAACAGCGCTTCGTTTACAGCGGGATCCGTCGGATCCGGCTGCCGCATCCGGTCGGATCGGCCTGTGGAAAAAAGTGCCCGGCGCGGCTCCGACCATACGGATGGCCCTTATCAGGGCCGGCGCGGCAAATACTGTTGTAATACAGTACGTACTTCTGCTAGGCTTCTGCTAGGATACGCGAGTCACGCGACATACGTGAGAATGTTCCCCGTGCGGTACCGAGGATTCGCACCGTTAGATGAACAATGGTTGGTTCGTTTAGCGCCATTTGGCGAGCATCAAACGGAGCCTGAACCCGCAGTCGCATGTTGAGTTGAGTTTATTCCCGCGCAGTTGGTTCCCACGCCGGTTAAGAAGGTGTCCGCGGAGGCGTACGTACACCGCGTAACCTTATTGGTGGTGGTTGTTGTTGTTGTTGTTGTTGTTGTTGTTGTTGTTGTTGTTGTTGTTGTTGTTGTTGTTGTTGTTGTTGTTGTTGTTGTTGTTGTTGTTGTTGTTGTTGTTGTTGTTGTTGTTGTTGTTGTTGTTGTTGTTGTTGTTGTTGTTGTTGTTGTTGTTGTTGTTGTTGTTGTTGTTGTTGTTGTTGTTGTTGTTGTTGTTGTTGTTGTTGTTGTTGTTGTTGTTGTTGTTGTTGTTGTTGTTGTTGTTGTTGTTGTTGTTGTTGTTGTTGTTGTTGTTGTTGTTGTTGTTGTTGTTGTTGTTGTTGTTGTTGTTGTTGTTGTTGTTGTTGTTGTTGTTGTTGTTGTTGTTGTTGTTGTTGTTGTTGTTGTTGTTGTTGTTGTTGTTGTTGTTGTTGTTGTTGTTGTTGTTGTTGTTGTTGTTGTTGTTGTTGTTGTTGTTGTTGTTGTTGTTGTTGTTGTTGTTGTTGTTGTTGTTGTTGTTGTTGTTGTTGTTGTTGTTGTTGTTGTTGTTGTTGTTGTTGTTGTTGTTGTTGTTGTTGTTGTTGTTGTTGTTGTTGTTGTTGTTGTTGTTGTTGTTGTTGTTGTTGTTGTTGTTGTTGTTGTTGTTGTTGTTGTTGTTGTTGTTGTTGTTGTTGTTGTTGTTGTTGTTGTTGTTGTTGTTGTTGTTGTTGTTGTTGTTGTTGTTGTTGTTGTTGTTGTTGTTGTTGTTGTTGTTGTTGTTGTTGTTGTTGTTGTTGTTGTTGTTGTTGTTGTTGTTGTTGTTGTTGTTGTTGTTGTTGTTGTTGTTGTTGTTGTTGTTGTTGTTGTTGTTGTTGTTGTTGTTGTTGTTGTTGTTGTTGTTGTTGTTGTTGTTGTTGTTGTTGTTGTTGTTGTTGTTGTTGAAGTTGTTGTTGTTGTTGTTGTTGTTGTTGTTGTTGTTGTTGTTGTTGTTGTTGTTGTTGTTGTTGTTGTTGTTGTTGTTGTTGTTGTTGTTGTTGTTGTTGTTGTTGTTGTTGTTGTTGTTGTTGTTGTTGTTGTTGTTGTTGTTGTTGTTGTTGTTGTTGTTGTTGTTGTTGTTGTTGTTGTTGTTGTTGTTGTTGTTGTTGTTGTTGTTGTTGTTGTTGTTGTGTCCCATCAAGTTTAGTAACAGCTCATGTAAACAAAGCTATAGGAGTAGCAACTAGCCTGCATTCGCCGGCCACCGGCCATGTGAAATAGTTGCCGGCACGGCGCCGCCTGTGGAAAAAAGCCTAAACGAAGCGCTGATCCGAAACTAAGCGGTTTATGTCAAACAGCCAGTGCTACTTTCTGTCTCTCAGTAGTATCTATTTATACAGTTGTATATTTATAGTATACTACTGTACCCATGGGCTGCCCGGACGTGGTCCTCGTATTGGCGGCTGCGCCTGTCTCTTGCCCTCACTCGCACCGTGGCTGATGAGTTATTCCGCCGCATCCGGGCCGACTTTGTCGCGACTTTGCGGTCTAGATCCTTCCCAGGCCTGGTGGGCCGGCAGCGATGTTGCTGTGTGTCGTAGTTTTGTGATGTAGTTAGTTGTACCTTGTGCTGGCTTGATCCTTGCATGCCTGTGTCAGATTATTGTTATTTTCTTTAGGGTTCTTCTTTTCGGGATTTAATTCCCTTATGTAGCATGCCCCTCTCACCTCCGTAGTTTATCTTTTTCAATGAATATATATTTAAAAATATAATTACTTACATCAGAGTAAAGGCACCCACGTAAAAATAAACAAAGCCAACGCTACTGTAACAAGAGATACCACAACAAGAGAATGAATATATATAGTAAAATATATGTATGCTGAAATGCCAATGTTTTCTGCTGCGTCCTTAACACCCCACCGCAGTCGTCACCCATCACCGCCGAGGTGATGCAGCGAGAGATATGCCGCGCCTCTGGCAACCCTGTGTGCAGGGACCCTGGCGTGCCTCCCGCAATGCACGCAGGGTGCCGCTGCTTTGATCGTAGGGCGGTCAAGTACCGGGTGATCAGTGGGCTTGCTCAGCGCCTAGCCATGGTGCCCCTGCTGTGGCAGGGCATGGTGGATGCTGAGAGGGACCTGCCAGGATCCACCTTTGACTGGTGGGTTTATTATTCTTTCCGCCGCAATGCGTTCCACTGAGCAAGTGATAAGCGCCACTTCTCTAAATGCAAACCATGCTAACCTTGATCATGCCTGGATGATAGGAACCTACGAGGCATGGAGTGCGGTGGGTGGCTGGGGAGGGTGGGGGTGGGTAGGTGCATGGGGTGGGGTGGGGTGGGGTGGGGTGGGGTGGGGTGGGGTGGGGTGGGGTGGGGTGGGGTGGGGTGGGGTGGGGTGGGGTGGGGTGGGTGGGGTGGGGTGGGTGGGGTGGGGTGGGGTGGGTGGGGTGGGGTGGGGTGGGGTGGGGTGGGGTGGGGTGGGGTGGCTGGGGGTGGCTGGGGGGTGGGGGGGGGGGGGGGCAGTGGGTGGGATGCGGTGAGGCGGGCTTGAATTGTTTGGGGGTGGGGGCAAGGGGGATTTGTGTCACGAGTGAGTGTTCTTGTTTTGGAAACTGTCTTCTAAAACTGCCCTCGATTCCCCTCTAGCTGGGTCACTCGGGTTGTTTCACATGGCCCGACTCTACCTGAATGAAGTAACAAGGCCTTCCACTTGCTCATTTGTTTACAGATATATATTCTGATTTCCCCCCTAGAATATATATATGATCTCGAATGGTATCCTACAATTACAAGTAAAAGGCCATCCCCTTGTTCTTTTCTTAAAGCTTGCAAGAACAGGTACCAACACCCCCACGACTTGCCTTGCGTATAACCCGGCACACCCCTGCTCAAGATCCTGTTGTTCTCTGTGTCAGAATTCAAAAACCTAACATAAAACCAAGAAGCTGAAACGAAAAACCTTGCACCCCAAGATGCTCATGAACATGTTCCAAAAGGGTTTGCGCGGGGTCCGATCACATCCATCCACTTTGGCTTCCTGAGTGCTAACAAAAGAAAAATTCTGCGCTCAACCTGCAGGAACTTGTTTCAAAAAGCCCATGACACTTAACGTCTTTTCGCTTTTTGCACACCGTCTTGTTAACAAAATGTCTCCCCACCTGCATGAATGTGCAGGCACCTGTTCCAAGACATGCAAGTCGCCGTCCTGAGCGAATACACCAACCTCCTCCAAGGGGATCGGCGCAGTGAGTACGCAGGCGTGATCAGCCTCGATGCACTTGCGGCCGACCTGTCCGTCCCCCTGCAGATGGCGCTGCGGTCCGTGTCTGCGTCCGGCCTGCCACTCTACCTGGCGTACGGTAAATCTACCAACCTGACCACGCAGGGCTTTCTGGATCAATATGGAGCGCGCTCATTCGTGGGCGTGAGTCCATTGGAGGCCGGGCGTGAGATCGGGCGGTTTGCGATCGGGGAGTTGGAGCGGAAGCATATCCTGGGCAACAACGTGGTCCCAATACTCCCTTGGTCGTGGCACCTGATGGAAGGGTTGGTGGTGGGCGCGGTGGGGGATGACTACCGATTCGCGCCGCACTTGTGGGACATCCCTGTGAAGGGGAACCCGTTCGACCACACGGGCGCCTGGCAGCTGTTCACCAACCCAGGGACGGGGGAAACCGTGGAGGTGGGTGACAGGGTGTGTCCGACTTATCCCGGCCACCCCCCCGTGTTTCTGTTTTTTCATCTTTGTGCGTACGTGGTTGCTTGATCGACAGTAAGATACGGGCAGGGTTGTTGAGGCCATGACACTTGATGACTCACTTCTGCACGTACGTCACGTCTTCACATGCACTCAAGGGTAGGTGATTAGCTCGTTAGATATTGTAATGTGATGAATCAGGTTGATACCACGTTGTTCTTTATGAAAAATGGATAAGGTTCTCTATCAAAATGTTAGCACAGTCTTAATGATACCGCATTGTTCTAGGGTGCTCTATCGAATCCTTATAGGGTGCTCTATCGAATCCTACATAGGGTGCTCTATCGAATCCTTCATAGGGTGCTCTATCGAATCCTTCATAGGGTGCTCTATCGAATCCTTCATAGGGTGCTCTATCAAATCCTTCATAGGGTGCTCCTCTATCAAATCCTTCATAGGATGCTCTATCGAATCCTTCATAGGGTGCTCTATCGAATCCTTCATAGGGCACTCCATTGAAATTTGAGCACAGTCTTGTAGATTTCAGCGTCAAATTATCAACAGATCGTAGTGCTACTGCTATACCGCGACACGGTTAACGCTTGTCAACCAATGTTATCAGCTTCGCTGAAAATGCACCAGCATCATGTTTATGTTGTGTTTTCCGGAATGGGCAGATTGCCACCATGCAGGGATGTTCTGGGATCCTACTCAAAGGTGTGTGTGACTGTGTGTGCATCCTTGCATGCACCCGGAAATGCTTCATGGCAGCTGCCCGAATACACCCTAGTAGGGGACATTATCTCTTCTCTCCCCAACATGCTGGAACGGCCCAGATCCCCAACCCCACACACTTGTCAAGGCACACGCGCCTGCCACGTTGCACCCCAGCTCATCCCAAATTGGGGTCAAAAGTTTCATCTCTGACCTTATTGTTGCGTCGCATGCCTCAAAGATGCAACCCACCACCCCACCCATCCATCCACCTGGCTGCCCGCTCACCCGCACACCTACTCATGACTCACCACCGCCAACCTGATCCTATTCGTCCCTCAATGCCTACTACTACCTCAGCGCACCTTTTAGAACTAGCACCCACACCGAGCCCACTAACACAATGCCCGTCCACACTGCCGGATTATTATACATCGACCACCCTCCCCAACCAACACCCCCCCCTTCACAGATCATCAATGGCATGCTACCTATCCTGGGGGATGCGTTCCTGCCTCCTCTGGCCCAACAGCTGGCCATCGATGAGCCTCCCGTTGACCTGCTGATGATGGAGGCATACCAGGACGTGCTCATTCGAAAGGCGGTCGAGCTGGTGGCAAGCCTCTCCGATGGATTCAAGTACTGGCGCCCCCCAATCCAGATGGTCACCCACAAGTGCACGGCGGGGCTGTTCCTGGCGCTGGCACGCAGGGGGGGGGTGGAGGGCGAGGAGTACTTCATGGGCTGCATGGACGAGCAGGTGAGGCTTGGGAACTTTGTAGCGTCAGGGATGGGGAATACTGTAGGGACGGGTTCACGATTGAGCGTGTAATCGCAATTTATGCTAGCCTATAATCCTGCCACCGGGGAACCTTTGATTTGTTGTGCCGGTTCCCTTAAGAGGCAGGTAGCACATGGAAGGTAGCATGGGGCCGTTGCTTTTTCTTCTGATCGATCAAAATTAACTACCTTCATGATTAGTCCAGAGATAGCACGTGACTGCATGGCGATAGCGTCATCGATCGTGCTGGGATCAGGTTAGCAATTCACGGTATCTGCCTAGCAGTATGATTATTCAAGTTCATACCTTAATTTTCATAAATCTTCTCATGGTCACTCTGCAGACAGAGCGATCGAGTCTGCGGGCTGCGCCTTTTGCGCGGCGGAACGCTCCCGCGAGCAGTGCAACTTCAAAACCTGGATTTCCAATGACTGTCCACGATGCATCGAGTTTTCAACCACGATGCACACTGTACATATTGTGCCCATGAGCATTCGGACCCGCGCACCCATTTGATCGAATAAAATGTTTACAAATGGAATGCCCCCATTCTGGCAGCCGTACCTGTGCACCTACCTGGCGGCCAACATCGCGGCACTGGAACAGCAGACAGGGGAGCGGGTGACGGGGGAAGTAAACACGGAGCGGTTGCTCAAGGCTGGCCAGCTGCCCGCCCATTTCGCCCGTCGCGTCGAATGCGAGATGGATGGCTACAATCGGGCGATCGAGAACCGAGAGCTGGGTCAGTTCTACCCCGTGTGCGACGCCCGCAAAGGGTGCGTCCGGGGGGGGGACGCCGCACCCAGGTATGCGGAGCCTTGCTCCGGGCATGGCACCTGTCGCTTCCCCAAGGCGCCAGGTGTCAACAAGTCACTCGCTCCTTTGACCACATTCGTGGACCCGTCAGCAGGCACATGTGGATGCGAGTTCGGGTGGCGTGGGGAGTATTGCGAGGAGCAGGCGGGGCAAGTGGCAGTAGTCAGCACGGACGACGGCCCTCACATGCTGCTGGTGGCGCTCCTGCCAGCCATGCTGGTCGTGCTTGTGGCGAGCTGCGCGGGCGTGTTTGCGTGGCGGGTGTGGCATCGGCCGCACGACGAGGGCGTGCTACATGATTTGCTGCGCAGGCGGGGGCCACCCAGCGGGGGGGGGGTCATCGCGGAGGTTGTAACGGGTATGACCCTCCATTTTGCAATGTCATGCCCTGTTTGCTGGCAAGATTAATGACAAAGAGTTTTATCTGACATGTAGCACAGACTCGATGCCTCGCGCATGTTATCTACTATGCTCAGTGTGCCCCATGTTTGTGTATCAGCGATGCCCTATTTTCTAGCCAGAATGTTATGTCAAGGCTTATAGTACTCCAGCAAGATTAATGAGAATAAGGTACTTGGTTGCTACAGGCGATGTACACTCGATGCCATCAAAGCTCAACTCATCCTGCATACATGAAGTCACAACCACAACATAAATAGTATAGCATGATTGATTAGCCTCGTGTTAATTAATAGCCAGAAATCAGAATTATAGCCCTGCTAAGGTCTACTGCTTGCACGGGTGCAGGTGTCCTATCCATGGGCGGCTACACATGAGGTGATCTTGTGCAGGATCACCGCTAGGGGGGCCTCACTCTACAAGCCTGCCTGATTTGTAACGATACCGTAGTTGGGGCTGTTTGGAATGTGGTTGCGGATTACTTGTGTAGGCTGCTGCTGGCTGTATACTGTGGCTGTACATAAGCTCCATGTATCGTTTGCCGGGGTACATCTGAAAAGTGCCTTGACCGCACGTACCTCACCTTTATAGCATCAGCTTTGCGTCAGCCTGCTTCTTAATTGTTGCACTGCACCCACAGTGGCGCCCGCACCATGATGCGCAGAGAGCACTCTGTGGCCTGCCCAGTTGTGGCAGTGGAGAAGCTTGGGCGCCCTCCCTTCTCGTTGTGTATAGGGGTTGAAGGTTTCTTTATTGGCACCCACCAACGCAGTCTCCGTGATACTAGGTATACGTATATGTATACGCACGTATACGTGATAGATAATTAATGAATTTGAAAAGTGAATCACCGACGCACCACCCCTCGTAATGGGACGTGGCGCCGCCGGCAAATTTTTTCGGCACATGAAAATTCGTGGTACCATTCGCACCATGTCAAACGTGTGCTGGGGGCGCGCAACTCTAACGGAGGTTGCCATTTCCATGATGTAAGTAGCTCAGCAAGCTACAAACTCAGGGAGCTCTAAACGCTGCGCACAGGTTTGCCTACAAATGCGTGTATTGGCTGGGGCATGCCCCAGCCCTACATTATTTAGCGTCTTCCTGGATGTAGCACAATATTGGAGGGTAGTACGCACAACAAGTGCATGGACAAATCACCCAGCATGTTATTCAGTGCCCCCAATCATATTTCGGCATATGTGCAAATGAACTTCAGTGGTCTTAGCATAAGTCAAATTTAAGGGTTTTGGGGTGCCACCTCCCCTTAATTTTCTAGTTTGGAGAGGTTGATCAGTCCGTTGTTATACTGGCTACTTGGCATCCAAGCATGCATCTCGTACAGCTGACATGAGGGTTCCGTTTGAGATTACCACATGTCAGGGGAGATTAAGGTAGGATGACCTGCTGGGAATAGGCCGCGGGACCTGACTGTCCAGACTGGCAACAGTCAACTTGGAAGGAGGAGTTTGATTGGAGCTCACTGGCTGTGGCGCATGGAGGCAGTCATATGATTTTGGATTTGCCACCCGCTGTGCACGATCGACCTGGTGTGGGTAACTTGTTGACCGCATTCAATCGATGGGGGGGATACGGGATACCTTGCTTCCTCACCTAGGAGCGAGCGGGATGGGTAGAGAGAAAGTACCCCTTGAGAGGATATATTTATGATAGAGATATGATAGAGATATTTTATGTCAGAGGGGAGAACATATTGGGGCCATGGGGCGGGGGTGGGGGGTGGGATGGGAAGCATTTGGGAATGCGTTGTGTGGGAATGCTTATTAGTTATCTGTTTGGTTGTTTGTCGCTTGTCCCGAAGCTGTGTACCAATGCCGTGCATACGATGCCCTGCAGCTCGGAATTGAGGGGTTGACACCCTTAATCGCTCTCTTTTCCTTTTCTGAACGATCCCAACTATCCCCCTGTGTCTGCCTCTGCCTGCTGAAACAAAACGAGGGTCGCCCTCCTTGCTATTATCTTCCCTCTATGTACTTCGTCCTCCTTACTAATCTCGTCTATGTACATCTATATCTGCCTTTGCATGCTCGACACAGACATCGAGGGCTCGACATCCCTGTGGGAGTGGAACCCGGAGGTCATGAAGCGATCGCTGGCCATCCACCACAGGGTGCGTGCCGCATGGAGCAGGCGTCCCCTGCCAAGGATTCACTTATCACGTTTCTTTATTGTCAAATCCTAATATCATTTTTGCCGCAAAACTCTGTTCGTGCACTCAGGCCTTTCCTGGCTCACTTGCTGGTTGTATGCTAGTGCTTGAACTGATCCAAGTAGCACGTGCTGAAGAGTGCCGCGCCGTCGCATTTCAATCGCACTATGCACCTATGCATTAGCTAGTAGAGAACGGAAATGAAAAGGGAATTATAATCTAAAAGAAGTTAAAATAGTTGCAAGCGTAGTAGTATGATGAAGGATGAAGGAACGTGAGGATGGGTGTATAACAACATGGCTCGCTGCCAGGTGCTGCGCAAGCTTCTGGCCAAGTACCCATGACGATGATAATGATAATGATAATGACAGGCATAGCAATATGATTAGCAACAGCTTTATATACATTTCTTGTTTTTGGTCCAGTGGAGTTCCTTCCCACCAAGAGAAATATTTATTTTACATTTTTGTGAGCTAGGCTTTATACGGACAGCCTATACCACACCTTCAAACTCAGTGCACATCATTATCAAGTTGGTTATTGTAGCACCATGCTGGGGGCCCAGCATACTCGACCACAAGGTGTTGCCCCTCTTAGCAGCGTGGGTGGGTGGGTGGGTGGGTGGGTGGGTGGGTGGGTGGGTGGGTGGGTGGGTGGGTGGGTGGGTGGGTGGGTGGGTGGGTGGGTGGGTGGGTGGGTGGGTGGGTGGGTGGGTGGGTGGGTGGGTGGGTGGGTGGGTGGGTGGGTGGGTGGGTGGGTGGGTGGGTGGGTGGGTGGGTGGGTGGGTGGGTGGGTGGGAGCTGAAAACAGGCCTCCCTACGTCCCCTACACCACTCTAAGTACTGACTATCATTCACATTGCGCCACGCAGGCCTGCCGGCTGGCGCAGGTACAAGGTGACTGACTGCCCATCACAGTTGCGCCACGCCTGGCAGCTGGCCCAGGTACAAGGTCTAGTGACGTACGTTAGAAGCTACCTAGGCCTGCACTCCGGAACCACACTCAGCCTCGGCACAAAAGGGCCGGCCGGTGCAGTACCCTCGTGACAAGCGCTAGTCTTACGCTACCTACGGCAGGTCGGTCCCCTTTGAGCCTGTCCACGCGTCATATATAAATGAGCAAAGCTCAACAAATACAATTCTTGTTTTTGGTCTATTGGAGCTCCTTCCCACCAAGAGAAACATTTATTTTACATTTTTGTGTGCTAGGCTTTATACGGACAGCCTAAGTATACCACACCTTCAAACTCAGTGCACATCATTATCAAGTTGGTTATTGTAGCACCATGCTGGGGGCCCAGCATATTCGAACACAAGGTGTTGCCCCCACACCTCCTACCTGGCCACCAAGGCTGTCCCCAACCTTGGTGCCGAGTTTCTTTCCGCCCATGGTCCCCCTCCGGCATGCTGCCGCGGCTGTACTGCCGCCCCCGTGTGGCCGCTATGGTTTCCCGGCGGACGCAGGGCGGCCCCCATGTCGTTCCCCCCGTTCGGGGGGCGGTTTTCAGCGGCTGCTCATTAGGCCTTACGCCCCCGGACCGTCTCTCACAAGCCCAGGACCCATCACCAGCCCCACCCCTGAGGCTGGGATTTCCCGGCATTGAAGCCATTGTGGCGATAGGCCCTCTACCCTATCAAGGCATTGGCTTGGAAACTGCTTAGCCAAAGCCCCGACCAGGGCTTGTGTTGTTGTAGGAAATTTTTATGGCATAGATATGCCCCCCTGGCTCAACCGAACTCTTTATTGCCTTTCCTATAATGCATCATGCAGGATAAAAACAAAGGCGATAAAACCGCCAGAATTTCAGCCTCGCCAGGCGAACATTCTTTGCTGAAAAACTTGGCAATGATGAAGAGCGCGCTCCTCCCACCAAGATTTGCTCCAGCCCCGCATCCTCCCCGAAACTCTCGTCTGGCCACAGGCCGAAAGATCGGGTTCGCTGTCAGGCTCCTGGTAGTGATGGGCTACCCTGGCACCCCGCGCTAGCCATCTCCACGTTTAAGGCAGATTCGCCTTCTCCTGTGATTCTTTCCACCATAGCCGCTGGCCCTGGCTTGTATGGCTCCTTCCCTGACGTTGTCCGACTGAAATCGAAGCTCCCCCCGTGTCAGGAAGGTGCTTGCCGCACCCAGGGGTAGAGGGGAATCGTTAGTGGGCCCAGCGCCGGAAATCACACCCTTTTACTCAAATCGTAGAACCCCCACACCACCAACCATTACCGTGGCCTGTAACGGTTGGTGGCGAACATAAAGAAACTTTTTCTAGGCCTCTCCACGCCCGGAGAGGCCGATAGCATCGTCTTCCATTCGGCGCAGCCGCCATACCGGCCAGCCGACCTTGCCAGCAAATGCTGGGATAAAGTTGCGAAGCTGAAAAGAGGCCTCCCTACGTCCCCTACTACACCACTCTAAGTACTGACTATCATTCACATTGCGCCATGCAGGCCTGCCGGCTGACGCAGGTACAAGGTGTACTGACTGCCCATCACAGTTGCGCCACGCCTGGCGGCTGGCGCAGGTACAAGGTCTAGTGACGTACGTTAGAAGCTACCTAGGCCTGCACTCCGGAACCACACTCAGCCTCGGCACAAAAAGGGCCAGCCGGTGCAGTACCCTCGTGACAAGCGCTAGTCTTACACTACCTACGGCAGGTCGGTCCCCTTTGAGCCTGTCCACGCGTCATACATAAAATAAGCAAAGCTCAACAATTCTCGGCGTTTTGTTCACTTTATTTGCTTTCTATGTTTCGTTCGTTGATGACAGACTAATATTATAATAATAATAAATGATAATAAAAATTATTGCAATGACTTTTCTCCTCTTCATTTCATTTGTTTCCGGCTTGTTTCGCTTGTTTCGCTTGTTTCGCTTGTTTCGCTTGTTTCGCTTGTTTCGCTTGTTTCGCTTGTTTCGCTTGTTTCGCTTGTTTCGCTTGTTTCGCTTGTTTCGCTTGTTTCGCTTGTTTCGCTTGTTTCGCTTGTTTCGCTTGTTTCGCTTGTTTCGCTTGTTTCGCTTGTTTCGCTTGTTTCGCTTGTTTCGCATGTTTCGCATGTTTCGCTTGTTTCGCTTGTTTCGCTTGTTTCGCTTGTTTCGCTTGTTTCGCTTGTTTCGCTTGTTTCGCTTGTTTCGCTTTGTTTCGCTTGTTTCGCTTGTTTCGCTTGTTTCGCTTGTTTCGCTTGTTTCGCTTGTTTCGCTTGTTTCGCTTGTTTCGCTTGTTTCGCTTGTTTCGCTTGTTTCGCTTGTTTCGCTTGTTTCGCTTGTTTCGCTTGTTTCGCTTGTTTCGCTTGTTTCGCTTGTTTCGCTTGTTTCGCTTTGTTTCGCTTGTTTCGCTTGTTTCGCTTGTTTCGCTTGTTTCGCTTGTTTCGCTTGTTTCGCTTGTTTCGCTTGTTTCGCTTGTTTCGCTTGTTTCGCTTGTTTCGCTTGTTTCGCTTGTTTCGCTTGTTTCGCTTGTTTCGCTTGTTTCGCTTGTTTCGCTTGTTTCGCTTGTTTCGCTTGTTTCGCTTGTTTCGCTTGTTTCGCTTGTTTCGCTTGTTTCGCTTGTTTCGCTTGTTTCGCTTGTTTCGCTTGTTTCGCTTGTTTCGCTTGTTTCGCTTTTTTCGCTTTGTTTCGCTTGTTTCGCTTTGTTTCGCTTGTTTCGCTTGTTTCGCTTGTTTCGCTTGTTTCGCTTGTTTCGCTTGTTTCGCTTGTTTCGCTTGTTTCGCTTGTTTCGCTTGTTTCGCTTGTTTCGCTTGTTTCGCTTGTTTCGCTTGTTTCGCTTTGTTTCGCTTGTTTCGCTTGTTTCGCTTGTTTCGCTTGTTTCGCTTGTTTCGCTTGTTTCGCTTGTTTCGCTTGTTTCGCTTGTTTCGCTTGTTTCGCTTTGTTTTGCTTGTTTCGCTTTGTTTCGCTTGTAGGGCTGGCACATCCGGGTATTTTCTCGACCCGGACACGAACACGAACACCTGGGGAGAGTACCCGAACGCGAACACGAACATGTTCGGTACATTCCCAGGTGACCCGAACACGAACACGAACATGTACTGTTTAGGATTAAGTGACCCGAACCCGAACCCGAACATTACCCGAACATTTTACCGAACACGAACAGTTCATTAAATAAATTAAAATAAGTGAGAAACTATACATAGTTTGTTGTCACTTTTCATAATACGCAATAAATTAATAATGATTACGTTATCATTACCTAAACTAGTCCGGTCGTGCTTAGACAATTCTACAACCGTACAACAGCTTTGCTCTTGCCAGCGTGTCGGCGGACGATTCTAGGCCGCTTATTCATCAGAGAAGCGTTGCCTAGTCGGATCACTGGATGGTACTACAAGGATTCTGCCAGAAAATGTTTGGTACCGGGTCAGAGGCGAACATGTTCGCCCGGTTCCCAGGGTGACCCGAATACGGACACGAACATATTCTGTAAGTTTCCAGGTGACCCGAACCCGAACAGCACATGTTCGGCCGAACATTTTTGCCGACCCGAACACCGCACATGTTCGGTATTCGCCCGAACATGTCCGTGTTCGGTATGCGGCGGATGTGCCAGCCCTATTCGCTTGTTTCGCTTGTTTCGCTTGAACGCGTGGGACATTCAACGTTGTTTTGGTTGTTTCGGTGGTTTGTTTCACCCTGAGGCTATGCAGGTGCTCCGCTCCCTCCTCCCCAAGTACCATGGCTACGAGAGTGACACGGAGGGCGACTCCTTCACCCTCGTCTTCCACGACGCCATCGACGCGCTCGGGTGGGCCATGGAGGTGCAGCGGCAGCTGCTATTCCCCGCAGGGTCCCTGGGGCTACCCGGCGGCCAGCCGCCACCCAACCCCTCCTCCACTGGGCTTCCCTTGCTCCAGCACAATGGGGGCAACTCGGTGGCGTTTGTAGAGGGTCACGACCCCAGCCACACGAGGACCTCGGGCAGCGTTGGGAGTGCAGGCACGGCAGCCGGGTCACACAGCAGCGGTCCATCCACCGTGGAGCTAATGCCGAAAACCGCCACCAGCAGCTACCAGCTAGTGCCCAAAAGCAGCCGCGACCACATGGTCCGCGTGGCAACAGGTGGCGGCGTGGGAATGAGAGAGGGCGTGGCGACAGGCACTGGCAGCCAGACAGTACCCCCAGCCAGCAGCCAGCAGTCAGCACGTCTCCCGGGTGGTGGCCGGCAGGTCATGCCGGCAGGCCGCACTCATCAGCATTGGCCAGGCTTGGGGACCACCCGCCATGAAGAGCTGGTGCCGGCGGGTAGCATTAGTCCGATTGCGCTGGCGGGCTCAAGCAGTCATCAGCTGGTCCCGGCGGCGACAGGTGTGCATGGCGTTGGCCGTGAGGGGGTGCCAGTGGGCATCACTGGCCAGTCTACTGCCGTGCCCGTTGATGGGGGGAGAATCGAAGATCAGCTTTTGCCGGCGGGGAGAATCAACTCTGAGCATCACCAGCTTGTGCCGGCGAGTAGCAGGGCCTCATTTATACTGCCAACCGAGAGTAGGGCAAGTTTCAGTGGCGGCGTGACCGATTGGCCACCCGAACTGCTTTTGTTTGAGGCGTGTCGAGAGGTGTCTGATCCCAGGGACGGCTGCGTGATCTACCGCGGCGTGCGTGTGCGCATGGGCATCCACATGGGCGTGCCGGACGGATGTATCATGCACCCGAACGGTCGCCAGCATTACCAGGGCGAGGTGGTAGAGATTACCAAGGCCATCGTTGGGGCTGCCGTGTCGGGCGGGCAGGTGCTGATGTCGATGGCGGCGTGGCGTTCGCTGGGCACGCACGTGGGCAACGTTGTCTGCCACCACATGGGCCTGCACGAGGTGGGTTGATGAGGTCCTTAAATGAAGGAACTTTAAGAATCAGCCAACTTATGAATAAGGTAGTTACATAGTTCCTAGGATCGACTGTTGGTTCTTGGCCTCCACATGATCCCGCACGAGGTGGGTGCATGAAGGCTCGTGATTGTTGTTATGCTTTAAGGCAGGTGTACATGAGCAGCTAGCTGTTTGGTATAGTTTCAGTCACCATAATTTGCTGCCATCCCCATGGGCCTGTTGGAAGTGGGTGAATAGGGGCCACTGATTAAGATCGGTACGTATGCTTAGTTGACAGAGGTCGGTTGTGGCGACTATTAATGCACCCTCAGTAATCGTGGCATCATTAGGTGCATGGGTGAGGTTGTACAGGCCAAGCTGAATTAGATAATGGAGATTTTTTAGATTTTGCTTTTACTTAGATTAGCTTTTACGTTTTACGCAACGATTTCTTATCGGCACACATCCTTCCGCAAGGATGTGTGCCGATGGGAAACTGGTGCGTTAACTATCACTTAGACCGCGTCACGTGGGTAGCAATATAGGAACCTTCAATCCCTATACACGACGAGAAGGAAGGAGGTCGCTCTAGCTTCTCTCACTGCCCTATAAGTGGGCAGGCCACATTAAAAGAGTTCACTAGCGGCATGTATACAACTAAGACCTTGTGTGTGCGCGTGCGTGACAGGTTCAAAACCTCCCACAGACATGCAGTGATGAGCGGGATTACAATCGGCATGCAATTGGGTAATCTCGACGCCTAGCGGCCGGCCTACAACATAATTGCCTCGCGAAGTCGATATATATTAAGAATTATAATTACTTACGTCAGAGTGAAGGCACCCAATTAACCATAAACAATTAAGCCAACGCTAACAAGAGATATCACGACAAAATAACTACAACTAGCCGGCATGGGACACTCCACACCGCAGAATGAAGTAAAACAGCGTAATAAGTAATCGTGCTGCGCTGCAAAATCAGCCCGCGTGCGGCGGAGCAAGATGTCAGCCATAGCCCAGATAAGCACTATACCGAAAGGGGTTGGCGCCAGTATGTATGACGTCCAGGTCCGCGCCGACCAAGGGGCCCACTGGCCCTCCAGGTCCGGTCGATATATATTAATAATATATAATTACTTACAGCAGAGTGAAATCACTCAAACCAAAGCAAACGCCCAGCTATAAACCTCTATACAGAGCCATGTCAAATCTCTATACTACGATAAGACCAATGGAAACTCCTAACGGGAGGAACCTAATAGCCCTGCTGCACCGCAAAATCAGCCCGCGTACGGCGGAGCATGATGTCAGCCATGGCCCGAGTCAGCGCCACCGACAAGCGCTGACGCCAATATGACGTCCAGGTCCGCGCCGACCATGGGGCCCGCTGGCCCTCCAGGTCCAGCCGGTCCTCCCGGAGCCGGCAACACTCCTTGAAGAAGGCGGAGGTCAGGGGCCCCATGGCCCCAAACTCCGGTCGATATATATGTACCATCCCTACTTGGGATTTTTAAACGAATAGCGATTCGTCGTGGGAGTTAGCGCTCTAGATAGTGAAGCGCATCTATAGTAGGCCCCACGGTGCTAGATATTAAGGTTTTAGTTGTGCATGCAAGTCGTTGTTATAGGTTATACCATCATTATGCGCAAAATTCTCAAGGCACACAACCTTGCGCAATTAAGGATGTGTGCCGATGAGAAGGGGGAAATGAAAAGCAAAAGCTGGCGGCTTTTACAGCTGGTGATAGTCACAAGGTTAGCCTCTGTATTGCCTGCCAGCACAAGAGCCAGCACGGGGCTGCTACGGTGCATCGGACTAGCAAGAAAGCTTGTAGCTGTTGTCACCAGCCCGGTTGTCTGCCATCACGTGCACATGCATGCCATCGGGTTGGCGACAAGAATCAGCAAGCTCATTGCAAGAACGTTGCATGTCCTGACTCGCACACCCAAAACTACTTGGCACCTCCGCCAATGGGCCCCCTATTTGATATTGCCACCAACCCGCATGCGCCAGCTGGCGGAGCGGCTGCCCCCCATCCACCTGATGCAGGTCCTCCCGGCAGAGCTGGCCCACCGCGCGGTCTTCCATTCGCTGAGTTCCAAGCAGCTCTCCCCCTCCTTCTTCGACGCGCCGGGCGCAGAGCACTGCTACCGGACAGGGGAGTCTCCCAGGGAGCCCCTGGTGATCTGCTTCATCTACGTGGGTTGTGCGCGTGTGCTGTCCCGCGTCCCAGGCTACAACGACGCGCTGGGACTCTTTGTCGCGTTTGTACAGGAGCGGCTGGGCCGGTATGACGCGTACGAGTGCGAGGAAAAGGACGGCAGCTTTGTGCTGGCGTTTGCGTCCGCGGTCAAGGCGGCCTGTTTTGCAGAGGCGGTGCAGCGCGAGGCGATGGCGATTGAGTGGCCGGAGAGCCTGTTGGAGCATGACGTGGCGGCCGAGGTGGTCAAGATGGGAAGGGGGGATGGAGGGTCGACGCGGCTTGAGTGCATAGTGTTCAGGTACATGCGGCGCATTTATAGATGTAATTATCAGCACGTACTGGATATATTGCGATATAATTGCACTACTACATATACCTTCGGCATGGTGAAACAGCTAGAAAGCTATTTCCACCCCCAAACTTTCAAAAGTTGCATTGTGGGCAAACGGTTACAACTAAATATGAACTGGGTGGCCCTGCCAACTAGATCTCCTACTAAGCTAGAGGGTAGGGAAAGTACTGACATTATTCTGAAAAAGGTGCCAGCATTAGGTTTTGGACATACCGTCATACCCAGAAAAATACATAGAGGGGTAAATCTGTCGATTTAGGGGTGCATACTGCAAATGGATGCAAATGAGGAATCGGACGGTTCTGTCCGTCTAGACACTTCAGATGGCTCTGCTGTAGTACAAGTTCAACGTAATCTTGGACACTCGTGTATAAGTCCTACTACTACTAAGTAGTTTATGTTGACATATTATTGTAAGATTAGCTATCGCACATTACTGCTGTAAGATAATACGCAACCGCGTAATTACGAACACTGTACATAGAATGCAACAATCAGTAATGTACTGTAGAATGAACAATCTAATTATTACTACACTGGCGTAATCATGACCAAGATAGTAGTATCATTTCATTCAAGATTGGCTTTGTGCACTTTCCAACTTTCCGGCTGGTGCCAGCTTCCTCTCATCAAACTTCCTCGATCTCATCAGCTTCCTCATACAGCTTCCTCATTCAGCTTCCTCTCATCAGCTTCCTCATTCAGCTTCCTCTCATCAGATCATGTACATAGGTGACGTGATGACAAACTGAGATGACATGTACGTCCAAGTAAGATACTATCAGTGACTTGAAAATATTATCAGGTGACAGATACAAGACATGCATATATATCATGTCTGACAAATCATGACCGTACTGTATGATTCATGCAATCGGGAAAACTCTGATTGTGATTTGTGCGTAATGTCTCCGGCACCTGCAGGGGCTTCCGGCTGCAGATCGGCATGTGCATGGGTGTGCCCAGTGACTGCCAGCCGCACATGACGACGGGACGCGCCGCCTACTTTGGGGCGGTGGTCAACCGCGCCGCCCGCATCGCGGCCACCGCAGCACCGGGCCAATCGCTGGCCAACCAGGAAGTGTACGAGAGCGCTCGAGGGCAGACGGGGGACGTCACGTTCCAAGAGCTGGGCGAGATTGGTCTCAAGGTACTCCTAATTCATAAGTGATTCAGGATGCCATTTGATAGTGGTGCCCTGATGTACTGTGTCTCAAGGTACTCCTATAAATTCATAAGTGATTCAGGATGCCATTTGATAGTGGTGCCCTGATGTACTGTGGAAGCTGGGAGAGTTTTGTTTCACGGTACCCTCGACATGATTGGGAGCAATGATTATGTTGGAACTGGCTGGCTATGTACTATGGCAAGGGAAAGGGTGCAACGATTCGCGAGGGTGACCCGCGGGGGGTTGGGGTCAGTTTGCTAAATGTAATGGAGCTGGGGGAGTGCGGGCTCAAGGTATACTCTAGACTGCAGCAACCAAAGGGGGAGCTTCTTGTGCACTCTCAGTGGTATGATTCAAGGTAGCTTTGGGAGTGCGGGCTCAAGAACCCAGTATGGCCTTGATAGGGGGCTTTGATAGGGCCTATTTCAGTGGGTTGCTAACCAACATGTATGAAGAGGGGAGCTGGGCAAGCCCAGGCTCAAGGTATCGCGAAAGGAACATGGTTGTGCTGCATGGCGAATCGCAATCCCGCAAAGCCATGGAGGCAAGCCATGGAGGAACGTGCAAACAGCTGCTTGGCTACGGGGCTATATTTTAGAGCCTTTGTAAAGCGCTGTGTTTTCATCTCCGCAGGTTTATTTCATTCACGGCTGACAAACTTGTTTGGGGGTGCAACTACACCTGTGATGCTTCCCACCTGGGGGCTTATGTATTCCAACCCCACCCCACCCCATGCACCCCACCCAACCCCACCCCACCCCACCCCACCCCACCCCACCCCACCCCACCCCACCCCACCCCACCCCACCCACCCCACCCACCCCACCCCACCCCACCCCACCCCACCCCACCCCACCCCACCCCACCCCACCCCACCCCACCCCACCCCACCCCACCCCACCCACCCCACCCCACCCACCCCACCCCACCCCACCCCACCCCACACCCCATTTCCCCCCACACCCCACCACACCCCGGGCACCCCTTCCCACCCCACCCCACCCCAACCCAACTCACCCCAACCCAACCCAACCCAACCCACCCAACCCGCCCAACCCACCACCACACCACCCCACCTCACCCCACCACCCCGCCCCACCCCAGGGTGTCCGTGAGCCTCTTTCTCTGTACGAGATCTCGTCGCCCGCCCTTAGCCTGCGCCTCTTCCCCCGCACGCGCAAGCTCGCCAAGTCGCAGCTGCCACCCACAAACAGCGACCTCGATCGCAAGCGGCCCTACAACAGTATTGTCGAGGGTGGTGGCGACACACGTGTGCTGCCGCCCGGCACAGCGGCAAGTATGTTAGAGCTAAGTCCTCGCTCAGCATTCAAAGGTCAGCACCGAGATGTGCCAAGCACCAGGCCCGAGGATCGAGCCAAAGCGCTACCCCCCAAAGAGAGATTCGTGGCCCCCGAGACGGGTACGACCACCGAGAGCTGGACCCCCAAGTCCCAGAGTCTCGTCCTTGCAGGTGGCCCCGCGCTGCAGTCTCGCGACACTGCCAGCCCGGTCGATGCCAGCCGTAGCCGCAGCATGGGCTCGAAGAGTGGTCACAAGAACTCGAGTGGCGGGGGAACTTCGGGTAGCTCTGGAACGTCGAGAAACCATGGCCGGTCATGGGGCACGAACCGACCACCACTTCTCGCGCCTGACCGCGAGCTGTTGACTACGGAACAGGAGCGGTGGGAGGGCCTGAACAGGGAGGCGATGGTGGCGGGGCTGGAGGAGGAGGATCTGGAGGTGCTCACCCACCAGGAGCTGCTGATGTATACGAGGCACCTGCTGGCGGGGCCCCATCGCCACAAGCGGATGCAGCGTCGCACGACCAGTTCGTCCATGTGACCCCAGAGTGATCCTTCCTTCCGTAGTAACATGCTTTCATATTTAGCATGCCCACATTGGGCGACGTGACTCTGGGGTAATTGATAGGCTGCACTTTCGTAGCCTCTTTATTAGTCTACATGCATATTTGCCTACATCATGCATATTTGTCTACATACAATAATTCGTGTTGGTTAGGCTTTTTGTCTTCGGCCTGAGGCTATATACTTGGCTACGTTTGACCTGAATCCAGCTGCGGTGTCACGAACCGCGCAACATGTACATATATTGCTCACACATGCATGATTGCAGGTGTCGGGCTCTGGAGAGGCAGTAAGCGCACACCCACAAATTTTATCTCAACGCGGCACTGTGATTTGGTGAGCTATGCTCATTTTATCTATGACTAACCTGCTGAGCGGAGAATGCAACGCCGTATAGCACAAAAAGAAAAATATTTTTAGAAAAAATATTTGCTGGCACCTGTACCCCAGCCACCCAGGTAGGGGTTGGCTGGACAGGTGGTTGCTATAAAAGGTGCCAGGGCTTCCATTCTAGGGAAGCAGGTTGTTTCTTTTGCCTGAGAACCTCACGTGACCACATCACAAAAAACAAAACGCAAGATAACACATCAAGCATCATAACCCATGCACCATGACCTCAACAGTGACAGCCCCAGACCGGAATTTCATAGCGAAATCCCAAAGTGGAAATCATTGCCGTGTCTATTCCGGCCTAACATGGCTGATGAAAGGCGTTTATGGAATGGTGCGGCTAGGTGCAGGACTGCAGGGTTGCGTTGCCTAACATGGCTGCTGAAGGCGTTCATGGGTGCGGCTAGGTGCAGGGTCGCGTTGCCTATAAATCGCAACCTTACTTAATTTTTCGCTCGTTGGACCAACGGTCTACCAGGTAACGGTTAAGAGAGGTAGGGCGCGAAGTTGAAAGTTTGGAACGGCACTGTCGTCATGCGGTTTTTTCACGGCGCCATAACGGCCTTTATTTCAGTTATGTTCAGTTCAGTTTATTCCCACCCCGGTTCCCTAGCCTTGCCCGTACCGGCTTCGGAATAAACGGATGCCGGCACCGTATCCTTGTTCCATTTTTTAACAGGCAGGTACTACTTCTCTAAGCCCGAGCTCTTTTGTAGAATGTTCTCACTGCCTATTGTCTAATCACCAAGAAAATGTCCTCATATGAGGACATTTTTAAGCATGGATACCATTTGTAATAACTCACATATTTCAACATATCCATGGGTACGGCATGGAACCATGTTCATTTATGATATGTTCAAGAGTAGCAATGCTTCACATCCATGAAATATGCTCATTGTATAATGGTTTACGATTTATGAATGCAGGGGGGTCGCTACGCGAGTGACCAACAAGCACTCAAGTCAACAATATGCCCAGAAAGAAGGCAGGGCCAGGTCATGGCTGGTCCTGAAAATGCACCCAAGGTGCCCACAACATGTCTACGTTACACCCTCGCTATCCTAGACCCTGCAGCCTGCCGGGGGGGGGCACAAAATGTAACTGGCAGCCAGGGACCATGGTGCAGGCCAAATAGCAGGTGTAAAGCTAGCTCAAAGCTAGCCCAGTCCAAAGAATGAAATAAGAAGCAAATACTTGCCAAGGTTAGGTCCATGATCGTTATTGGAGGCTTGGCTGCCACCACGGTGCTCGACAATGATGCTGAAGCCTTCAATTATATATGAAGCAGATACTGCAAAGAGGCACAAATAGCAATACAAGCACAATGTAAGCATGACAAGCTCAAGTTTCCAAGCCAGTCTAGCTCACTTGGACATGAGGTTAAGCGTTAGAAACATATGGGCAACATCCCAGCAAGCCTTGAAAAAGTTTTCAGCAACAAGGCAGTATATGTGTTAAATCAAACTACCACATTGCAACTAAGCACAGTGACTTCTACTTGCTGCTGTTTTGACGACGCAAGGCCGTTTACCTTTTCAGTGACACCACGGGAAAAGAAAGCATTACCCAGCAAACTTCCTTTAAGTTCCCCGGACATAGGCGTAATCACAACCACGACGTTGGGCATTGAAAAGAACCGGAATCATTAAGTCTGCGGGAGTTATAAGCTACGATACTCTTGACACGCTTGTTTAGAACGATGCAGTTGCGGATGACATCCGGAACCTTGTTCTTGACGTGCGCCCAGGCCGCCAGCTGCGCGGGACAGCTCAAGAAATATATATTAACGGACGGTGACGCCCGGGAAGCACCCAGCCTTGCGGCAAAAGTAAAATATGGCTCGCGCTCGCCCTGGTTTTCGCCAGGCGTGACTGCGATATCACGACGAAAAAATGGAGACTCTTTGACCCATCTAACTGCCCAGGTCCCTCTGTTGCCCGGGTCGCCCATTAACCCAGAAGCGTACCATAACCCATACTCGCGATATCCGCAGCTACTGGGCGGAAAAAGAAATTGTAAAACCGAACTGCGAACTGACCTATCATGCCATCTACGTAGCTTCCAGATTTTCTTCAACGATGCCAAAATCCGTTCATGAACAATATTTTCGACATATACAAAGCAACTGCACGTCAAAAGCAGCATCTTCGAAATGACTAGATGATGATCTAAAGTTCTGTCTTCATTCGGGGCAAAATAATGGCCTATAACGTTCAGGCAAGCCTCAGAACTGGAACGACCCCATAGCCGTCACTCGACAAAATACTCGATTACATTGCAACGTTCTTGCTGTAGTAGGTACTTTTCGTCGCCTCATATTTTCCAGGTACGGTCGGCCCCTGTCGACCCCGGGGGCTTGGCGCGCTCAGTACCTATCCCAGTTTCGCGCCAAAACCCACCAGGGATCCTCAGGACCAACTTTGGCGCCAAAACCGCCCCCCTGACCCCCCCCGTCTCAAACGAGGACTATGTCCTCAAATGAGGACATTTGGTTTTTGGACACTATTTGCTTTAGTGACTTTGCGTTAATAATTGTCGGCTGTCAGTCTGTCAGCCAACAATCAGAAATCGTTGTCGCACTATATAACCTGCTCCAATGGTTGTCCGGCAAAGGCAGGACCAAGCGTTTTCTAGGGTCTGGCAGGACGGCAATTTTTGAAATGCCTGTGGCTTTCATTGGTGAATACTAGTTACTGTACCTGTAAATTTATCGGCAGTTTGCGGCTCTGACCGTTCTAAAAGGCTTTGAGACGAGTAGTAACCAGTGGAAAGGTAAGCTGTCATGACAATACGGAAGATCGCTTGGCTTGAATCACTCGAGACATTCCGCCTGCCGCTGGCTACGGATGTCGCAACCTTTTTTTTTGCGCAAAATTCAAAAAAACGTTTGACGTAGCCGTTGTTCGCAGGCAAGTCCATGCTTAAGTCAGTGCTGGGGCTAGCGGGCAGTGAGGGCACGTACACGCTAGCTCGAGCGATGGGGCAACCGAGTTCCATACGTAACCAATGAATGCAACCACCGAATAACAAGCGCTGCAGGTCCGCTAAATGCGGTGATTTCTGTAGCAAACGCGGCGTATCAGTATGGATGGATGTCGGTAGGTGCACAGTACACTAGGTATGGCCTTGAAGATAGCCGGCTGTGGTATATATCATGCAGTTCTTTACGCTTGCACGATCAGGACCTCTGGAGCCTGCCAAGGACTTCAACCACTAAGGTCAGCGAAGTTTCGTCGTATGGTTTGACGTCTTTACAGTTAGCATGCCGGCCGTGCTCATGCGTAGGCCATTTCGTTGCGGGTAAAGCTGGCCATCTTTCTCAGAGCTATTAATGTGTTTTCTCTGAATGTTTTCATTACCATGGCCTTTTTGCGCTCAGCATCTTATGCATGTATGCTTCTATGTTGCCGTTTCCCCTTCAATTTTGCGCGTGTATTGCGGGTGACCGACGCCGTCCAACTGGCATGATGCCCATGCGCGAATGGCAGAGACTGGCTCTTGCTCGAGACCTGTGGTAAGTAGCTGCTATCATCCCATTCCTAGAGTCGATACTATTGTCGTCCGCGTTGATCTGTCTGCGGCCTTGCTATAGAATGCATGCTCTTTCTAACTCCCTTTACATGACTTTTTTGCAATGCTCCTCTTACATTTAGCAAGATGTGCGTGGCATTTTCCCCATGGTGCCAGTCTTTGCTGTCGTCGACAACCTGAACCTGGCTTTTTGCAATTTAATATCCCATCTGCTGAATCTTCTATTAATTACCTTCTGATCGTTATTACCATCGTTTTCTTCGTGGTTCTCCAAGCTTAGTTTCTTATAGTGACATGAAGGTTAGCCACCATACCTGGGTTCTAGGTTCGGTGTGACTATACTTTAATGCCGTTCCTGCCAGACAGAATCAGCCCTTTAAAAGAAATTTAGTCTAGTTACCCTGGAGCTTCACAGTTAATAAACGTGTTTTCCCTTTTTCAATGCATCGGTCATATGTAATGTCGTGGTTTCTTGGTCTTTCACATCTCAATAATGGCGGTGCTAGGCTTTCACTTGGGTCACCCTTTCAATGTTTTGTGCCAGTCAGAAGTATCTGTTTTTATGCCGAGGATGATGTTGTTTGCTATGCCTTTGGTCTGGTTAGGTGTACACGTGCACATGCTGCAGCCCAGCGTTTCTAATCATGGTCCTGTTTTTCCCCCTTCCTGGTTTACTGTATACGCGTGCAGGTAAATGTGCAATGAAGCACAGTTGGGCAGAGTAAATGAAGAACCAAATGATCTACAAGATCTGCCAAACGATGAAGAAACAATCCTCTTTTTGTTGTGATTTATTTTTTGCCTATGAATAAAAGATTTTTTGAATAATATTTGTCAATGTAATGAATGCACTGATTGTGAGTCATGCCCCTGTTGTAAACATCTTTCATTTTTGTATCTGACGGTCCCTAAGAACCCCATTTTTTGGTCCCAGAATGGCAGGAGAATTCGCCTGTGCATGCTCTTGAGATTCTTGAGATTCTACTCGTTTTTTTGTCCTGAGATTTTCACCACAAAGTCAAAATCTCAAGACCTGAGTTTTTCGGTTGAAAATCTTGAGATTTTTTCCACCCGAAATCTTGCGCACTTACCAGATTTTCTCAGTACGAAATATCAAGACAATCTCAAGACAATCTCAGGAAAACTCAAGATCAATCTCAAGACATTCTCAAGACGTTCTCAAGATATCTCAGGAAATCTCAAGATGAGTGTAGATAAATCTCAAAAAAACTCAGGACAATCTCAAGAAATATCAGTGCGAATTTCGGCCGACTTCCTAGTGGACCTGTGGCCGGAATACCTCCGCCACAAGCAGGACCCCCAGAAGCCCAAGGTGTACTGGAGGGGCGGGGAGTCCTGATGATCAACCACAAGATGTGGACGCCCCCCGCGGGCTAGACTAGCTAATAGCCCTAGCTTGTATCCCTCGGTAGTCACTGCCGCTATGGCAGCCATGCTTACAATGTTTGCCTAGCTGCATGTGCCAACATACCTAGTCACGTGCATCGCTCATGCACAGTATACAACCAGCCATAGCCTTAGCTTAGTCCTTGTACAGCCATGCTACGTCCTGCATGGCTATATGACCAGATTCCAAGTTGCCCACGCTCCCTGTAGTAATATTGTCAGAGGTGAATTTCACCCTGTGTGCCCAACTGCCTGTTTACATTTGTAGTGTCTGGCCATCATGTTGTAAACGGAGGTATTAGTTAGGGTTGCGTCCCTAACAATCGCACCCGCCTGCCGTCTTTCTGGCCGATAATTAAATGGGCTTGGTAGGGCCCGCCGTGAGCTTTCCGGCACAACTTATAGCACTGAATATAGTGCAGTAGAGCAAAAGTTATGTAGTGCCGAAGTTGTAATTCCGGCACAATACTTTGCGTACCTTAGGTGCCGACGGTACTATCCTCGGCCGAATATTCCGTGTTGGATATTTCGTATGACTGAATCCAGTTCTAGATGCATTGTATGCCGTGTTAGTTGCTTGACATCTGGCATTCTCCTAATCGTCAATTGTATAATCGACAGCTGGCAACTTGTGCAGAATATTCTAGAACGTGCACCGCTGCCCCATGCAATGTGCCTTGAGAAGGAAGTGACACACCTACGTTGCACTTACCTTGCAGTCCGAGCCCAGTGTGGCTATGGATGCTATGGTCCCCACCCGGGAACCGCACCATGCCAGGCTTTGGCGGTGAAACGGCCTGTGGCAGTCCGTAACCTAAATATGCAATGAATAATTAAACTGTCTATCAATTGTCTCAATCAGTCTTGACGACCAAGGAAATTTCTGACAAATATGCCATGCTCACATGGGTCTAATTGCACCCACAGATTGCCGGATCGTTAGCGTGTCCGTTTACTGTAGCTAGCGCGCCCGAATCAGCTGCGGCATGCCTTAGGCATGAAGGAGGAGACTGGGGGTCTCTGCCCTTTCTCCTGTTGTGCACACACAGGGATTACAAGCACTTCGGGGCTCCGTGACTCCCCAAAGGGAGCACGAGTATAATTAATAAATTAATTATGTAATTGCTGCCCCCCTCAAGGTTTGCCTCCGCGCGGTCCACGTCAGCTCACGTCCCGGCGGTTGCCACACTGGCATATATTACCTCGACGACATCTATCTACCTCGATCATGGGCACCGTGCAGTCGACACCAACGCGGCCCTTCTGGCCCTGCAGACGGCCGTGGCTGACATCAACAACCTCAAGCTGACCAGGGCCAAATGCGCGGTGTACTCGCCCCAGGGTGATTGCTCGGGCTTTCCGCCGCATGCAGCTCCTGGGCCGCGGAACGAACATCTCTGTGGGGTGGACGTCCTCGATCGGCGTTCCAATCGGCGACCCCGATTTCGTCATCGACGCCCAGGCTCCGGGCCGCCATTGAGGATCGAATGAGGATCGAGTGCACCGCCGAGTTTTTGCCGGTGCCCATTGATTGCTCGCCTGCATGATTTGCAGACCCGAAGCGGGCTGCTTCTCTGGCTTTGCGTGCACCCTCGCGTCGTTTATTGGCTCCGGGGCGCCCTGGGCCTCCCCGCCCAGGTCCGACTGGCCGCCAAGGGCCGCGATGAACGCATCCAGTTGGCCTTGCATGGCACACTGAGCTGGTTCCCGGCCCCGGTCTCCCGGCTCATTCTATCGATCCGCATCGCTTCCCAGCCCGGCCGGATGGGCGGCTGCCGGGTCTGACTCCAACAGCCCGGCTGCCGGCACCGGCGGCGTTTTGGGGCTCTGTCGCTCAGTCATGGGCAGAAATCTGTCGGCTCCTTCCCCTTTTGGCTACGGCGGCGCCTGACCTCTTCTTGGACCCCGCCAGCCCCTATCCTTGCATCACCGCCATCCAGGATGCTTATTATACTGATGCTGCTGAGATCCAGCAGGCCGATCAGTGGCCTGCACTACCGTCCACACGTACCGCTAGTCCGGCCGCCCAACGGCCCCTTCCTCGGGGCACCCCTCCGGGTTAAGCAACCGTCATGCAGTATCCCCCGCAGCATTCCCTGCCCGCGTCATCGATGAACACCAGAAAACCTAGTACGCAGGTATTCTGCACACGGCGGATTGGATGGCTCTTTTTGATGACCTCAACGCCCAGGGTCGTGCATGGCTGTTCTAGCTCACTCTCGTTGCGGACTCAGTGTGGGCTCGGCTTACGGCTCGGTCGGCTCCGTGCTCTCCCCATGGCCCCGGCCCCATTTGTCGATCCTGCAGCGCCTAGTCACTCTATCCGGCCGGTGGCCCTGCGCCACCAACTGTTTGCTCTGCAACCTCTTGTTCCCGCACTGAGGGCAGCCCTGTGGTAGCTGCGGGCAGGCCTTGGACGTACCCCACGGGGAGTCGGGGACCCACTACCCGTGTCATGCGCATGGGAGGCCAACAGAACCAGCTCATCGGTACTTGTACTTGCACATGGTCCTCCTGACGGTGGTGCTCGCCATGGTCCGGTCCGTTTCCCCCCACGCGAACATCCGGTCTGAGGATGCGGACGGCGCGGCTTTAATTCTACTCCCCCATGCAACCACCGACCTGACATCGATCGTGGTTCTGGACTTTGATCGAGGGAGGCGGGCGGCACTTGCAGTCATTGACGTCTCTGTGCCAGTTAACGTAAAGGATTTACGTTAGGTGGATAGAGATTGTTACGCTCTTTCCAACGGCACCTTAAACGCCTCATTTGGATACGGGACGTAAAAGTTATGACGTTTCCTAGGCTGTGCCGACAGTACCCGGCGCGCCACTGTGGGCGCGTACGGACACAGGATGTACAAGTGTCACTTTGATAGTCCGCAGGACGTTGACAGGACTTGTACAGGACTTGATAGTCAATTGATAGGTAGGCGTGCTGTAGCGCGCCAGGACCTATGAGACAATTGGTGCTGAGTAATGTACGGATAGGTCCACAGGACTAGCCGTATGGACAATTGATAGATCTGCGCGCCAAAGGCGTGCCAGAGTCCGTGTAATCAATTGATTGACAGTTCAGCTGTGACAGTACAGCTGAATACTTGGACGCGTCCCTAGCAAGCTATATGTGTGACTTGGTCGCACCGGGACGCTAGCTCTTGCGTGCACGCTCTCTTGGCACAACGACCCTGTCGTCTGTGCTACGTGCAGTCTCGGACTTGACGTGACTTACGTCTGTGTTTGCTTATTATAATAAAGGCAACTTTCCTGCAAGAGCCATGGATTCCCTCGGTGGTAAACTCTCACTCAACTCGTATTACAATCTTCGTACCAAGAAAAATGCCGGACTCAATGGAGTTCCGCATTCCGAGGGATTCTGAAATTTTGGGCAGTCCAGCGGACATCGCCGAATCTCCGGCTGGTCCTTCAACGACTCCTGTTCGTGAAGATCGTCCGGTTCTTAATCCGGCGTGGCAGCGTGTTGTTGACCAGGCGGTAGCGTCCAGTGCGGAGCTACGCGCTCAGCAGCAAGAACTGCTGCAAAACCTACGACTGCCGCCCCCGCCTCCGCAACCTTCGATTGTTTCGGGGTTTCGCGATTACCTTGATTCCATTCGCGCTTTGCTCGCGGACTTCGAGGTCCATACCCGGGCGGGGTTGCAAGCGCCCAGCGCGGTTGCCGAGGTCTCTGAGGAGATCGACAACGCGGTTTCATCGCTTACAGGTTACCAGCGCAATCTCGCTAACTGGCTGTCGGTTCGTTCGGGCGTCATTCCGACGATTACGACCAACCTGTTTCAAGACCTTGCGATTCTGCAGTTGCTGTCGCGAGGCTTCCGGACGCGTGAGCGGCAATTGCTGCTCAATCTTGTCGCGTTCTTGTCTGCATTGCGAGAGTGGGCGCCGGACGGGTGGGATTTTCTAACGATTCTTACCAACCCGCTCCGCATCGTCACCCGCCGCCGTCGTCGCCGCATTGATCCGGTGACGGGACGTCGGTTGGACCCCATCGTCATCGAAACACCGGTGACGATTGAGGTTGGGCAAGGCCAGGACGCGCCTGCGCCTGTCGCCAACGATCCAATTTACGACTACGACTACTGCGATTTTCGTGGTCTCGACTGAATTCGGCATGGTGGCGCGGTCGGCACCGGGGCAGGCGGCTTTTTGACAGATTGTACATATCTACCTGTCTTTTGTTTTCCAGCTGCTTAGCTCAGGGCTGTACACAGCTAGTGTAGTTTACCATGGCTGAGGGACGCCGTAGCAAGGGCCTAGCCAGTGGGAATAATAATGGGGGTGCTGGTAGCGGGACCGCTCACGTAGATGACGTGGGGGTCACCGGAGAGATTACTAATATCCTTTGAATAATAATACTACACATGCTGTTTCTGGATATGACCTTACCACTCAGGGTTATTAATTGTTAATCAGCTGCAACCTGTGACATCTGACTCTAAGCCTAAGCAGGCTGAAGAGTTTGTAGAAGGGCTGGAAGGGTTTCCTAGTTTGTACGGGGGTACCAACTACTATCAGATCTGGATAGGCAGCAGCACGTTTGGCAAGTGCACTGATCAGATCAAGGACCTAACCAGGGAATGTAAGAAGGCCAACAAGGCCTGGGCAGTGTATGTAGCTGAGCTGAAGGAGCTGCTTGAAGACCAGCGAAAGAAGGTCGGCATCCATTGGCAAGACAAGTATCAAGGGTGGGAGGTCAAGGGGATCTCATCCAGAATTTCCTTAGCTATTGCAAAATGGTTGAGGAGGCAGGGCCACGGTTTCAATGTGGCAGATAACATAGCCCTGACAACTGGTTGAAGGTCTCTGGGCTGGACAAGGCAACACGTGGCTCTTTAAAGGTCATGTGTGCCCCACACTCTACCCTCAAGGCCTACAAGGTCATAATCAAACAAGCACTCGAGGCAGAGGAGCTGTTTGAGGGTGGAGTGCCAGCAGTGAAGGCTACCCACGCAGGTGGGCGTACCCAGGGGGGCTCCAAGACGTCTGAGGCTGACAGAAGCCAAGGAGGACGAGGGGGCAACCACAACAAGCGGAAGGCCAATCATTCACCCGACCCTGACAGGAGGTCACACTCCAAGTCGGTGTTCAGGAGTGGGTGGTAAGCCCAAGCAGGGCAACGCGCCTGACAACGGGGGAGGAGGCCAGGGCAAGTCAAAGATCCAATGCTACCTGTGCAAGGGGTGGGGGCACATCAAGAAGGAGTGTCCCAGCTTCAAGAAGACCCAGGGCCAGGGCAGCAACAAGAAAAACAACAACAACAAGAAGAACAACAACAAGTCCCAGGGCCAGCCTTCAAAGGGCAGTCAGCAAGAAGACAACAAGGAGCAGTGACTGTCTGAGGCAACCCCTACACACCTTAATTCACCCAGGGGGAGGCCAGGTGCTCCAATGCAGATTTTATATCTGGGCAACAAGAGGGTGATCTCCAGGTTCATGGTGGCCCCAGGTCACCTGGAGAGGTACAGGTTCCTATGAAGACGTCCTTGACAGCTGGTGCAGCTGTAAGAATGTCTGACCCCATGCATCCTCGTGCTGGGCACGAGGGTGGACCTCTCATTTTGAGAGAAACCAATGTACAACCACAGAGGGGTGTGAAGGCCTCTGGTGGTATGCATGTGGTCCCTGCTGGCGGTCCAGGTGTTGGGCATGAGCAGGGTGACTCAGGCTCTGAGTCAGAACAGGATGGAAGTCAGCATGGTGATGCTGGACAACCTGACAGCACAGTCCTGACTGTGCCAGGGACTGCTTCCTCTGTGTACCAGGAGTTGGGTGCCCGAATCCACAACATGTTTGGGCATGCCACTTCTCTGTCAAACAACTTTGCCTTCCGTATGGGCAGGGCACCCCTTCTTAAGGCGTGTCAGCAAGCTGCCTCACGGTGTAAGTGCCAGTTGTCCTCCAACAAGCCCAGGAAATCACATGCCAAAGCTCTACCTCAGAGCATTGGTGATCTGCAGTGTGATATCCAACACATCAGGGGCATGCAACTGTTGGTGTGCGTGGACAGGTACACGAAATACAAGGTGCTGGAGCATTTACCTTCTATGAAGAACAGGTACTTGCTGGCTGCCCTGCAGAATGTAAGAGCCAAGTTTCCTACCACAAGGATCCAGGTGGACATGCAGTTTCAGCATCTCAAGGGTGATCCACCCTTCCTGAGTTGCTGGTTACACCTAGGGAGGCTCATGGGCAGCAGGGTGCTATCGAGAGGGCAATCCAGGAGGTCAAGAAATTGATCATCTCTGAAGACTGGGTACCCTTGTCTGCACCTGCACTTGTCAGGAGTGCATGGCTGAGGAACGTGGAGCAGCAGCTGAACAGCAGGGTTAACTTCTACTATGATGGAGTTGCTGTCAGCCCAATGGGTCTATATCATGGCCTGTGCCCACCACATGTGCTGGAGGGCTGGAAACATGCTGCACATGTCACCTTTGCCAAGCTGAGGGAGAAGGACCGGGGTTGGAAGATGCTGGAGCCACAAGTGGGTCAGAAGGTCCTAGCTTGGAAGGAACCTAGCCTTTATGGCAAACGTGGTAGCTGGAGTCCTGGGGTGGTTACCCAGGTTGATGAAGCTAGCCACGCATGCTTGGTCAGCATGGAGGACGAACCAAAGCATGTGCACCGGCTGAGTTGGTCATATGTCAAGCCTAACCTGATGAATGAGGGCAGTCAGGCACAAGGCTCACAGGATCTGCAGGATTTTCAGGTCCCAAGTGACATCACTGACGCAACGACCACATCTGTTGCAGGGGAATCTGTCAGCCCTGGCCAGGTTGCAGAGGTACCTGTTGAACAGGCTGCAAGGTCAACAGCTGGGGAGTCAACTGTCAAGCCCAAGGCTCTAACCAAGCCCAGGGGGACAAGTTTGGCTGGATTGATTGGGGCTCTGCAAAGGGCCAAGAAGCAGCCCAAGGTAGCCAAGCTCAGGTGGCATGGCAATCTGGGGCTGGACACTGCCTTAGAGGTAGACACTAATTCTCAGGTTTCCATCATTGGGACCAGAGCTGCAGCAGGGTACAGCATGACTGAACCCAGCTATCAGTTTGTGTCTGACTTCAGTGGCGGGGTACACGTGAAGGTACTGGGTGAGGTATTCATTCCTATCCTTGGACAGGACACTGCTTTTTGTGTCTTGGAGGGCTATCAGGGACCTGCTCTTCTGGGGCAGAATTTCCTATGCCAGGATGGGGTAGTGATCACGTCCTCTCTCCTGACTAAGGAAGGGGCTGGTCAGGTCCCACTGATTAATTTCAGGACCACTCACCTATCACGTGCAGTAACCAGGACGGTTAAGCGTGTGCAAGTGTGCCAGGGGCAGGAGCCCTTGGTTGATGACCTCATATTGCCAGCTGCTAGTCATCCAAGCAGTTTGGGCATTGGTCCTCACTCACTTGCTGGACACAGCCCTATCAACTACCAAGGCCTGGTGAAGCTCATGTCCTCTCCCATTATGTGTCCCCAGGTCACACTGGGTCTGATTAAATCTGGGGAGGACTGGATCTCCAAGAAATGCGTGGAACCTGTCAATGACCTGCCTCCTGCACGACGTCTACTCAAGCTCAAGTTTGTCATCAAGATGAAGGAGGTGGACGGGGTCAAGGTACCACATGTCAGGCCAGTGCTGAATGAGTTCAAGGGTACTGGTGAGTGCACTGCTGAGGAGTTGTATACCCCTGGCATGCTGCATGACACTTGGAGGCTGCTGCTGTGTGTATTTCTAGGCCTTCTCAACAAGGGCTTGGACTATGGCTCAGTGGTGGTAGACTTCAAGAGGGCATTTCTGGAGGGGATGCAGATGTGGCACAGGAAAAGTGGGAGGGCAAGACGCCTTTCTATGTCAGGGTGCCTGCTGTATGGAAAAGGGACATTCACACTGAGTTCCTTAAAATCCTCAAGGGCCTGGAGGGCCTGAGGTCAAGTCCAATAATCTGGAGGGAGACTCTCAACCGTTTCCTGAAGGAGCATTGCAACTTGAAGGTCTCTCCTGTAGACCCCTGTCTGTTTCTGGGGCAATGGGAAGGCCTACCAGTGTATGCTTCGCTGCACGGGGATGACCTACATCTGATAGCTCCCACGTCGTGGCTTAAGGAGCTGATCTCCATCATTAAGTCCAAGTTTCCTCTGGGTAGGGAGCAATGGCAGGTGGAGAATGAGCCTCTGCTGTTTGTGGGCATGGAGGCCACACTGGTGAAGAAGGGGGGAGTGGCGTATGCTGCTGGTGGGGGGCAATGATTATCAAGAGACCCTCATTAGCAAGCTTCCTCCAGTCATCACACAGGCACTGTGTCCCATGGTGAGGGGCATGGTTGCTTGGGTGGCAGGCATTTCCAGGCCAGACCTTATGGTCATAGCCAGGTTGCCTGATGACATGCTGACAGAGCTAGGGTCTGCCAAGGTGGCTGATCAGGTCAGGGCTTCGTCTGGCATTCTGTTGTCTGCAGTGGATTTATCACAACCCATTTGCATGGAGCTGTATGTGGATAGCTCAATGGACAGCAGGCAGGTCTCCAAGGTCAGGGGCAGGGCTGCAGGGCTCTTTGTGCTCAGACAGGAAGGCCTGGGGAGTTTGGTGAGCTGGTTTAGTCGCCTGCACAAACGGGTGGCTGTCAGTAGTGATGTGGCAGAATGCAGGGCTATTTGTGAAGGCATTCACACAAGCCTTTATCTGAAGGAGTTGCTTCATCAGATGACTTCTAACACTCCTTGGCCACTTCAGGTTACCACTCTTCTAAAAACAGACTCCATGGGGATGGTGCAGTTTGTGCACAGGCAGATGGCCAGAAGTAGGGACTTGGATTATCTCCTTCTTAAGGAATTGTCCTCCTTGGCCAATATTGAGCATATCCCTGGGGTTGACAATCCTGCTGATGCTTTGACCAAGCTAGTGCAGAAGGCAGCAGTGCAATACAAGGTTCTTCAGTCTCTGATGGACCCATCTCAGCAAGCTGTCTAAGCTGGTGCCTGGTTATAGGGCATTGGAGAGCAGATTGTGTGGTAGTGTCAGCATTGTGACTGGCATAATACCTGTATTTAGTCTGTACTAAGGCTCATGGACCATGGTACACTCACTCTGATTTTAATCAGGATACAGCCAGGTTTTGGCTGGGGTTCATGCTGTTGACTACACAAGGTTGACAGGTCCATTACAGACCATGTATTCTATTTAAAAAAATGTATATTTGTACATACCTCTCACAATGGTCTGGGAACCTTTATTCTGGGGTTTATAGGGCGGGGTTCGATTCCCTGGTATTATGTTTCTACAAGCTGGCCTGCTCAGGTGTTTACCTGTTCAGACTTCCCTAGTTCCCCAGGGCAGGATTTAATTGTTGCCTATGTGTTTCATTTTGTCATTTGTTTGCTGTGGCAATTTATCATCTGACAAGTAGACGGGCGCCATAAGACGGGCGCCAATACTAACCTGTTGAGAATGACGGGGAAACTATTGTAATACGTCTTACTTTGTCAAGTGGTATTTCAATTGTCATGGATTTATTGTGCTTATATTAATATGTACTGGGTTTTATGGGATTAGTATCTGGGATTAATGTAACTCACCGCCAGAAGGTCATTGTACTGGAGGCTCTACCGAGGTGATGGGATTAATTCCTGGAGAAGACCTCATAGAATTAACCTGTATGTATTTAATTTTGTTGTTTCTAATATCTGGTGGTACTCTGTAATGCCACTTCCATAGGTTTTTATCCATTTCTCATGAATGGTTTTCCCTGTGGCAGATCTGTTTCTTTTCCAGTTCCTTAAAAGAAAGGGCTGGGGGAATGGCATTGGCCATTAAAGACATCTGTTCAAGCTTCAAGCTGGAGTGAAGGACATTTCAAGCTACTTCAAGGGTCCCTGGCAGGGGATGTGATCCCTAAAGAAAAGAAGGGATTGGAGTTAACGTAAAGGATTTACGTTAGATGGATAGAGATTGTTACGCTCTTTCC
Source organism: Mesostigma viride (assembly GCA_009746045.1). Classification (NCBI taxonomy): domain Eukaryota; kingdom Viridiplantae; phylum Streptophyta; class Mesostigmatophyceae; order Mesostigmatales; family Mesostigmataceae; genus Mesostigma; species Mesostigma viride. The sequence continues at coordinate 3,933,373 of RPFO01000175.1, read as the reverse complement.
AACGGCACCTTGAACGCCTCATTTGGTTAAGGAACGTAAAAGTTATGACGTTTCCTAGGCTGTGCCGACAGTACCCGGCGCGCCACTGTGGGCGCGTACGGACACAGGATGTACAAGTGTCACTTTGATAGTCCGCAGGACGTTGACAGGACTTGTACAGGACTTGATGGTCAATTGATAGGTAGGCGCTGTAGCGCGCCAGGACCTATGAGACAATTGATGCTGAGTAGTGTACGGATAGGTCCACAGGACTAGCCGTATGGACAATTGATAGATCTGCGCGCCAAAGGCGTGCCAGAGTCTGTGTAATCAATTGATTGACAGTTCAGCTGTGACAGTGCAGCTGAATACTTGGACGCGTCCCTAGCAAGCTATATGTGTGACTTGGTCGCACCGGGACGCTAGCTCTTGCGTGCACGCTCTCTTGGCAACGACCCTGTCGTCTGTGCTACGTGCAGTCTCGGACTTGACGTGACTTACGTCTGTGTTTGCTCATTATAATAAAGGCAACTTTCCTGCAAGAGCCATGGATTCCCTCGGTGGTAAACTCTCACTCAACTCGTATTACAATCTTCGTACCAAGAAAAATGCCGGACTCAATGGAGTTCCGCATTCCGAGGGATTCTGAAATTTTGGGCAGTCCAGCGGACATCGCCGAATCTCCGGCTGGTCCTTCGACGACTCCTGTTCGTGAAGATCGTCCGGTTCTTAATCCGGCGTGGCAGCGTGTTGTTGACCAGGCGGTAGCGTCCAGTGCGGAGCTACGCGCTCAGCAGCAGGCACTGCTGCAAAACCTACGACTGCCGCCCCCGCCTCCGCAACCTTCGATTGTTTCGGGGTTTCGCGATTACCTTGATTCCATTCGAGCTTTGCTCGCGGACTTCGAGGTCCATACCCGGGCGGGGTTGCAAGCGCCCAGCGCGGTTGCCGAGGTCTCTGAGGAGATCGACAACGCGGTTTCATCGCTTACAGGTTACCAGCGCAATCTCGCTAACTGGCTGTCGGTTCGTTCGGGCGTCATTCCGACGATTACGACCAACCTGTTTCAAGACCTTGCGATTCTGCAGTTGCTGTCGCGAGGCTTCCGGACGCGTGAGCGGCAATTGCTGCTCAATCTTGTCGCGTTCTTGTCTGCATTGCGAGAGTGGGCGCCGGACGGGTGGGATTTTCTAACGATTCTTACCAACCCGCTCCGCATCGTCACCCGCCGCCGTCGTCGCCGCATTGATCCGGTGACGGGACGTCGGTTGGACCCCATCGTCATCGAAACACCGGTGACGATTGAGGTTGGGCAAGGCCAGGAGGCGCCTGCGCCTGTCGCCAACGATCCAATTTACGACTACGACTACTGCGATTTTCGTGGTCTCGACTGAATTCGGCTTGGTGGCGCGGTCGGCACCGGGGCAGGCGGCTTTTTGACAGATTGTACATATCTACCTGTCTTTTGTTTTCCAGCTGCTTAGCTCAGGGCCATACACAGCTAGTGGTTTACCATGGCTGAGGGACGCCGTAGCAAGGGCCTAGCCAGTGGGAATAATAATGGGGGTGCTGGTAGCGGGACCGCTCACGTAGATGACGTGGGGGTCACCGGAGAGATTACTAATATCCTTTGAATAATAATACTACACATGCTGTTTCTGGATATGACCTTACCACTCAGGGATTATTAATTGTAAATCAGCTGCAACCTGTGACATCTGACTCTAAGCCTAAGCAGGCTGAAGAGTTTGTAGAAGGGCTGGAAGGGTTTCCTAGTTTGTACGGGGGTACAACTACTATCAGATCTGGATAGGCAGCAGCACGTTTGGCAAGTGCACTGATCAGATCAAGGACCTAACCAGGGAATGTAAGAAGGCCAACAAGGCCTGGGCAGTGTATGTAGCTGAGCTGAAGGAGTTGCTTGAAGACCAGCGAAAGAAGGTCGGCATCCATTGGCAAGACAAGTATCAAGGGTGGGAGGTCAAGGGGATCTCATCCAGAATTTCCTTAGCTATTGCAAAATGGTTGAGGAAGGCAGGGCCACGGTTTCAATGTGGCAGATAACATAGCCCTGACCAACTGGTTGAAGGTCTCTGGGCTGGATAAGGCTACACGTGGCTCCTTAAAGGTCATGTGTGCCCCACACTCAACCCTCAAGGCCTACAAGGTCATAATCAAACAAGCACTCGAGGCAGAGGAGCTGTTTGAGGGAGGAGTGCCAGCAGTGAAGGCTACCCACGCAGGTGGGCGTACCCAGGGGGGCTCCAAGACGTCTGAGGCTGACAGAAGCCAGGAGGACGGGGGCAACCATAACAAGCGCAAGGGCGATCATTCACCCGACTCTGACAGGAGGTCACACTCCAAGTCGGTGTTCAGGCGAGTGGGTGGTAAGCCCAAGCAGGGCAACGCGCCTGACAACGGGGGAGGAGGCCAGGGCAAGTCAAAGATACAATGCTACCTGTGCAAGGGGTGGGGGCACATCAAGAAGGAGTGTCCCAGCTTCAAGAAGTCCCAGGGCCAGGGCAGCAACAAGAATAACAACAACAACAACAAGAAGAACAACAACAAGTCCCAGGGCCAGCCTTCAAAGGGCAGTCAGCAAGAAGACAACAAGGAGCAGTGACTGTCTGAGGCAACCCCTACACACCTTAATTCACCCAGGGGGAGGCCAGGTGCTCCAATGCAGATTTTATATCTGGGCAACAAGAGGGTGATCTCCAGGTTCAGGGTGGCCCCAGGTCACCTGGAGAGGTACAGGTTCCTATGAAGACGTCCTTGACAGCTGATGCAGCTGTAAGAATGTCTGACCCCATGCATCCTCGTGCTGGGCACGAGGGTGGACCTCTCATTTTGAGAGAAACCAATGTACAACCACAGAGGGGTGTGAAGGCCTCTGGTGGTATGCATGTGGTCCCTGCTGGCGGTCCAGGTGTTGGGCATGAGCAGGGTGACTCAGGCTCTGAGTCAGAACAGGATGGAAGTCAGCATGGTGATGCTGGACAACCTGACAGCACAGTCCTGACTGTGCCAGGGACTGCTTCCTCTGTGTACCAGGAGTTGGGTGCCCGAATCCACAACATGTTTGGGCATGCCACTTCTCTGTCAAACAACTTTGCCTTCCGTATGGGCAGGGCACCCCTTCTTAAGGCGTGTCAGCAAGCTGCCTCACGGTGTAAGTGCCAGTTGTCCTCCAACAAGCCCAGGAAATCACATGCCAAAGCTCTACCTCAGAGCATTGGTGATCTGCAGTGTGATATCCAACACATCAGGGGCATGCAACTGTTGGTGTGCGTGGACAGGTACACGAAATACAAGGTGCTGGAGCATTTACCTTCTATGAAGAACAGGTACTTGCTGGCTGCCCTGCAGAATGTAAGAGCCAAGTTTCCTACCACAAGGATCCAGGTGGACATGCAGTTTCAGCATCTCAAGGGTGATCCTACCCTTCCTGAGTTGCTGGTTACACCTAGGGAGGCTCATGGGCAGCAGGGTGCTATCGAGAGGGCAATCCAGGAGGTCAAGAAATTGATCATCTCTGAAGACTGGGTACCCTTGTCTGCACCTGCACTTGTCAGGAGTGCATGGCTGAGGAACGTGGAGCAGCAGCTGAACAGCAGGGTTAACTTCTACTATGATGGAGTTGCTGTCAGCCCAATGGGTCTATATCATGGCCTGTGCCCACCACATGTGCTGGAGGGCTGGAAACATGCTGCACATGTCACCTTTGCCAAGCTGAGGGAGAAGGACCGGGGTTGGAAGATGCTGGAGCCACAAGTGGGTCAGAAGGTCCTAGCTTGGAAGGAACCTAGCCTTTATGGCAAACGTGGTAGCTGGAGTCCTGGGGTGGTTACCCAGGTTGATGAAGCTAGCCACGCATGCTTGGTCAGCATGGAGGACGAACCAAAGCATGTGCACCGGCTGAGTTGGTCATATGTCAAGCCTAACCTGATGAATGAGGGCAGTCAGGCACAAGGCTCACAGGATCTGCAGGATTTTCAGGTCCCAAGTGACATCACTGACGCAACGACCACATCTGTTGCAGGGGAATCTGTCAGCCCTGGCCAGGTTGCAGAGGTACTGTTGAACAGGCTGCAAGGTCAACAGCTGGGGAGTCAACTGTCAAGCCCAAGGCACTAACCAAGCCCAGGGGGACAAGTTTGGCTGGATTGATTGGGGCTCTACAAAGGCCAAGAAGCAGCCCAAGGTAGCCAAGCTCAGGTGGCATGGCAATCTGGGGCTGGACACTGCCTTAGAGGTAGACACTAATTCTCAGGTTTCCATCATTGGGACCAGGGCTGCAGCAGGGTACAGCATGTCTGAACCCAGCTATCAGTTTGTGTCTGACTTCAGTGGCGGGGTACACGTGAAGGTACTGGGTGAGGTATTCATTCCTATCCTTGGACAGGACACTGCTTTTTGTGTCTTGGAGGGCTATCAAGGACCTGCTCTTCTGGGGCAGAATTTCCTATGCCAGGATGGGGTAGTGATCACGTCCTCTCTCCTGACTAAGGAAGGGGCTGGTCAGGTCCCACTGATTAATTTCAGGACCACTCACCTATCACGTGCAGTAACCAGGACGGTTAAGCGTGTGCAAGTGTGCCAGGGGCAGGAGCCCTTGGTTGATGACCTCATACTGCCAGCTGCTAGTCATCCAAGCAGTTTGGGCATTGGTCCTCACTCACTTGCTGGACACAGCCCTATCAACTACCAAGGCCTGGTGAAGCTCATGTCCTCTCCCATTATGTGTCCCCAGGTCACACTGGGTCTGATTAAATCTGGGGAGGACTGGATCTCCAAGAAATGCGTGGAACCTGTCAATGACCTGCCTCCTGCACGACGTCTACTCAAGCTCAAGTTTGTCATCAAGATGAAGGAGGTGGACGGGGTCAAGGTACCACATGTCAGGCCAGTGCTGAATGAGTTCAAGGGTACTGGTGAGTGCACTGCTGAGGAGTTGTATACCCCTGGCATGCTGCATGACACTTGGAGGCTGCTGCTGTGTGTATTTCTAGGCCTTCTCAACAAGGGCTTGGACTATGGCTCAGTGGTGGTAGACTTCAAGAGGGCATTTCTGGAGGGGATGCAGATGTGGCACAGGAAAAGTGGGAGGGCAAGACGCCTTTCTATGTTAGGGTGCCTGCTGTATGGAAAAGGGACATCCACACAGAGTTCCTTAAAATCCTCAAGGGCCTGGAGGGCCTGAGGTCAAGTCCAATAATCTGGAGGGAGACTCTCAACCGTTTCCTGAAGGAGCATTGCAACTTGAAGGTCTCTCCTGTAGACCCCTGTCTGTTTCTGGGGCAATGGGAAGGCCTACCAGTGTATGCTTCGCTGCACGGGGATGACCTACATCTGATAGCTCCCACGTCGTGGCTTAAGGAGCTGATCTCCATCATTAAGTCCAAGTTTCCTCTGGGTAGGGAGCAATGGCAGGTGGAGAATGAGCCTCTGCTGTTTGTGGGCATGGAGGCCACACTGGTGAAGAAGGGGGGGAGTGGCGTATGCTGCTGGTGGGGGGCAATGATTATCAAGAGACCCTCATTAGCAAGCTTCCTCCAACCATCACACAGGCACTGTGTCCCATGGTGAGGGGCATGGTTGCTTGGGTGGCAGGCATTTCCAGGCCAGACCTTATGGTCATAGCCAGGTTGCCTGATGACATGCTGACAGAGCTAGGGTCTGCCAAGGTGGCTGATCAGGTCAGGGCTTCGTCTGGCATTCTGTTGTCTGCAGTGGATTTATCACAACCCATTTGCATGGAGCTGTATGTGGATAGCTCAATGGACAGCAGGCAGGTCTCCAAGGTCAGGGGCAGGGCTGCAGGGCTCTTTGTGCTCAGACAGGAAGGCCTGGGGAGTTTGGTGAGCTGGTTTAGTCGCCTGCACAAACGGGTGGCTGTCAGCAGTGATGTGGCAGAATGCAGGGCTATTTGTGAAGGCATTCACACAAGCCTTTATCTGAAGGAGTTGCTTCATCAGATGACTTCTAACACTCCTTGGCCACTTCAGGTTACCACTCTTCTAAAAACAGACTCCATGGGGATGGTGCAGTTTGTGCACAGGCAGATGGCCAGAAGTAGGGACTTGGATTATCTCCTTCTTAAGGAATTGTCCTCCTTGGCCAATATTGAGCATATCCCTGGGGTTGACAATCCTGCTGATGCTTTGACCAAGCTAGTGCAGAAGGCAGCAGTGCAATACAAGGTTCTTCAGTCTCTGATGGACCCATCTCAGCAAGCTGTCTAAGCTGGTGCCTGGTTATAGGGCATTGGAGAGCAGATTGTGTGGTAGTGTCAGCATTGTGACTGGCATAATACCTGTATTTTAGTCTGTACTAAGGCTCATGGACCATGGTACACTCACTCTGATTTTAATCAGGATACAGCCAGGTTTTGGCTGGGGTTCATGCTGTTGACTACACAAGGTTGACAGGTCCATTACAGACCATGTATTCTATTTAAAAAAATGTATATTTGTACATACCTCTCACAATGGTCTGGGAACCTTTATTCTGGGGTTTATAGGGCGGGGTTCGATTCCCTGGTATTATGTTTCTACAAGCTGGCCTGCTCAGGTGTTTCACCTGTTCAGACTTCCCTAGTTCCCCAGGGCAGGATTTAATTGTTGCCTATGTGTTTCATTTTGTCATTTGTTTGCTGTGGCAATTTATCATCTGACAAGTAGACGGGCGCCGTAAGACGGGCGCCAATACTAACCTGTTGAGAGAATGACGGGGAAACTATTGTAATACGCCTTACTTTGTCAAGTGGTATTTTAATTGTCATGGATTTATTGTACTTATATTGAATATGTACTGGGTTTTATGGGATTAGTATCTGGGATTAATGTAACTCACCGCCAGAAGGTCATTGTACTGGAGGCTCTACCGAGGTGATGGGATTAATTCCTGGAGAAGACCTCATAGAATTAACCTGTATGTATTTAATTTTGTTGTTCTAATATCTGGTGGTACTCTGTAATGCCACTTCCATAGGTTTTTATCCATTTCTCATGGAATGGTTTTCCCTGTGGCAGATCTGTTTCTTTTCCAGTTCCTTAAAAGAAAGGGCTGGGGGAATGGCATTGGCCATTAAAGACATCTGTTCAAGCTTCAAGCTGGAGTGAAGGACATTTCAAGCTACTTCAAGGGTCCCTGGCAGGGGATGTGATCCCTAAAGAAAAGAAGGGATTGGAGTTAACGTAAAGGATTTACGTTAGATGGATAGAGATTGTTACGCTCTTTCCAACGGCACCTTGAACGCCTCATTTGGTTAAGGAACGTAAAAGTTATGACGTTTCCTAGGCTGTGCCGACAGTACCCGGCGCGCCACTGTGGGCGCGTACGGACACAGGATGTACAAGTGTCACTTTGATAGTCCGCAGGACGTTGACAGGACTTGTACAGGACTTGATGGTCAATTGATAGGTAGGCGTGCTGTAGCGCGCCAGGACCTATGAGACAATTGATGCTGAGTAGTGTACGGATAGGTCCACAGGACTAGCCGTATGGACAATTGATAGATCTGCGCGCCAAAGGCGTGCCAGAGTCCGTGTAATCAATTGATTGACAGATCAGCTGTGACAGTACAGCTGAATACTTGGACGCGTCCCTAGCAAGCTATATGTGTGACTTGGTCGCACCGGGACGCTAGCTCTTGCGTGCACGCTCTCTTGGCACAACGACCCTGTCGTCTGTGCTACGTGCAGTCTCGGACTTGACGTGACTTACGTCTGTGTTTGCTTATTATAATAAAGGCAACTTTCCTGCAAGAGCCATGGATTCCCTCGGTGGTAAACTCTCACTCAACTGTGCCGGCTCGCCCCTTGCCAGCTCTTAGCCTGATGCATGGTTGGTGCATCCCAGGCGGCGGGCTACACGGCGGATCGGGCTGAGCGGGCCAAGCTCACGGCCTATGGCCGGGCGCCCGGCCCGTTGTGGTGGCTCAGCTAGTCAGACTAGCTTAATACTTAAATGCTCAGTTCTACCGAGTTCTTCAATGTCATGCAGTAAGTAGTTGCGTGTCATCCAGCACGCATGGGCATGCCACGGAGTACTATGGTAATCTCATGGGGAAAATAATTACACGAAAGTCAGATATCCTCTGTGCACATCATGCCTTTTCAGTCAACGCACCCGCCAGTTTTCTCCCGCATAGTGCACCCACACAGTATACATGCCAGACTCTCCCCGTTACAGTAGTAGTTTTGATACAAAGTAGTTGTTGCTTGCCTGCGGGCATAACCTGGGAAGCTGGGTATCTCTGTCCCCTTCCCGTTGTGTAAGTGCACAGTGCGACATACAGGCGGATGGACAGCACTACACACGCTCCACGCTCCCCACGGGATTGTGCGTAATTAATTAATCTAATAATCACCTACCTCCTACCGGCGCTGTCGTATCATCTTAAACTGCCAGGGGCCCCAGGGGTCCTATCATCCAACCCGTGGACATAGATGATAGATTTCATGGCATTAAACTGGACAAAAAGACCACATATTATGAGACATACGCTTAGGTATAGTCATGCGAAAAAGCTGCAGAGCCTACAAATTGCACACAACTTAACCAACTACAATATTACTACAGGACCCTAAGCAAGTCTAGACTGTATAGTTGACTTTATACCAAGCAAGCACAAACGACTCCGGTAGTTTTTCAAAAGGTGTACCATCAAATTATCACGTGTTAGTTTATGATGCATGAGATGAGCAAGCACGGTGCCCACGACTTCTCGATCACAAACGCCTCATTTCCCCATCCTCCATGTGAGCCCTTCCCAGGGCGGTAAGGTTAAGCGAGGCATAACCATTGGGCGGGAAGGAAATGACGCCACCCGCCGGGACAAGGGTGGCGGGGAGGGAGGGAGTGCAGGGGAAGGGCTTTAACACAAAAGTAGCGTTACTAACGTCCATTATCGCAGGAAACAACTTGCATATTGACCCTATTTTCGGAAAAGGAAACCCACGACTCGGCAATTGGCCAACTTTGCTTGTTTATGGGCTTCCTACTTCCGTTATTCAACCAATTTCGTGAACTAAAAAATCCTTCTAAAATTACATAGGCTATTATCCAGGTTCCAACTGGAACGCATCGAGGCATTAGAGGGCGCCGTGATGACATCCTTGCCAGTGAAAGATAAGACCAAGCCTTCAGAAGCACAAGGTCCTTATATATTGACATGCATCAGCCAACAATTTGAAGCACGGCAAAGCACTCCACGCATGCCCACAACCTTCACAATTAGTACGTGAGTAGACGACACACACACACACACACACACACACACACACACACACACACACACACACACACACTCGTAGCTCGCCCCGCCCCCGGCCCCAGCCCATCGGCAAACCCCGGCCCAGCTCGACAACGTTATTAGAAACCAGAAGAAGCCGTGCAGTGATCCGGGTCCTTGTGCCTCACGAGAAAAATATTACTTAATGTACACTATACTACCTACAACCAACCCCATGAGGGATCGGATAGGCATCCTACACAATTATCCCACTAATTAACCTCTCAGTCTGTTATTTTACAAACATCATGCAACTCAAACTCGTCCTCCAGGTCCGCAGGGAGTGTAGCCTCCCGTCAAGCCTGCTTCCGTGGGCAAGTGGCAGGTGGCTACAAGCTTCTGCAAAAAAAAGTCGACTTGGCAAAGACTCAAACTTGGCAAAGACTTTCGCTAAAAAAGGGCCGAAGGCGAGTGGCGAAGGCAGTCTCGATTTTCGCGCGCGCGACAGCTGGCATAGTGCCATGGCAGTATGTACAGTATACACCGTCCGCATTGGAAGTTCTAACTAAATAATTAGCTTCTGGAAAATGTTCTGGCTGAAAACCATAAAAAAAACAAAAGAAAATTAATTAATTAACTCCGGGGGCTGAGGACTGGACTCAACAAACAAACAAACAAAATTAATTAATTAACTCATGTGGAGTGGGCTCTGGGTATCACTGACCTCCACTGACTCTAGCCTATGGCCGCCGAAGGGGGGCCGCCGGGCCGGATTGCCGGCCGAATTGGGGGCGGCGTGTACGATATCTACCAAACAAACAAAAGAAATGTATTAATTAAATAAGTACCCATGTGCCTTGAACGGCTGTAGGACAAACAAACAAACAAAAGGTTTTAATTAAATAATAAAAACCCGGGACTCTGACTGGCTCCCCAACAAACAATCCAGGGTTATTCGTAATGCAAATACGGCAAAAATTGACCCATAATAACAAACTTCCAATGCGGACGGTGTACGCTGCGTCTCGCGCCAAAATGGGAGACGCTGGCCGAGCGCGGCGCGGAAGGGCAACTGCTGTACCTCGGTGTCACCTCACCTTTGCAAACCGACTTTTTTTGCCACTGAATTTGTTTGATGATTGTCACGGAGGCAAAATAATGCTGAAAAGTTCGGTATCTTACCACTGGATTTCGAACACGTGTGGCCGTAACGACAGCAAAATATTCAGTTCTCCTGATATTTCCTGAAAAAGACCGGAAAAGTACGAAGAAAGACGGAGATGCGCCACGGGGAAGGGAGATTTTGTATATGGTAAGATACCGAGCGCCTCCCACGCGCACGTGTGGAGTGGACTGCCTGACTGTCTCATCTCTGACATGATGGTTGACTTCTTGCTCAACATGTGCTTCCGTCCATAGAAGAATCAGACATCCACGCGGCGAGAATTTACTGGATACCCCAATTGGCAACTCACCTAATCCTAGTTGGCACCTGGTTGGCAGATGATGTTGGCGGCACACGTGGCAGATACTGGCAGCAGCGATGGCGACAAACTGGTGACATGGGCGGCCGGCATACCACGCAAGGTAAAGATGACGTCTATATAATTCCGGTGGCAATGGCAGCACAGGCGCTGGCACCAGGCATGAGCACGTCGCATTACGCACCAACTCGAAAAGAGTATGATGGAATGGAATAAAAAATTAGCATTCAGGCGCCATACGCCTAGTTATGGGTATGTATGTTTTCAACGTGCAGTTCATGCTCTAAATTATTATAATTTTAAAACTGTCACATATTACGTACTGCGTACATTAATTAGTCGTCGATCGAATATTTCATCGCAAATGGCGCCCCGGAGGTTGTTCGAGAACTGAACGGTCGGCGGCCTGAATACTTAAGTTAGTGAAAACGCTCGCAACCATAGCGCCCGTTAATTGATATCCACTAGCTAGATAAATATATATAAATATTCATAATTATAAGCTGCAGCCTGTATATAGTGCAACGCGCGCGCGGAATATTCATGTATGATCATCGATCATGCGCCAGTATGTCCGTCCAGTAAGTCTTACTAGAGCACGTACAGAGTAAGTCTTACTCTTATATATAATGTACGTAGCTGAAATATAATTACGTATACAACTAGGGGCGCGGCTACCTGTCTATTATTAATATCGTTCTAAGCTGCGGTTGCTGCTAGATGTACAGTCAAGCCGGCATGCTGCACAGTATTCATATGTGGCGCGAAATGCTTGCAGCGCCAGGCACCCACGGCGCGCCTCGCTCTAGTAAACTAATTCAATAAGTGCATTACACGAAATAATTAATCCATAGACGTAGCTGGCCGCAATAATATAAATTTTCATTTTGCTTAAAGATATGGGGTACGTCTGCGTGGTACGTCTGATCCAGCTGGCCAGCAGCTTGCTGCTCATGCGCAGCACGTTTATAGGCCTAGTACTTCTTGCCGGCCGCGGGCAGACTGTTCGGTGCGTCGAGCTGGAGGCCAATATCATGGAGCGGCTCGACATATCAGCCGCAGTAGATACTCCTAGTATCGAGCAAGTCCGCAGAAAATGGGAAGTGCTTTTCACTTCTCTGGATACGATCAACAGAATATCACGTACTAACTCAAGTGCGCAATATTATTCCCAGACTTGTTGGGACGTGCTAGCGACGCCAGCACCACAGCCGGCGCCAACTGCTGGTAACAATGGTGTTCGAACGCCTAGCATGGGATCGGATGATCAACTTGACATGCACGCGTCAACGTTGGATGGGGATCACATCTTCTGCCTTCCCGACTTCTTCATGATTGGAGTCCAGAAGTCCGGAACATCGGCACTATGGCGCATGCTCTCCAAACACCCCCAAGTAAGCTTTTTCGATCCGCGGTTAATTATGTTGTTGCCCACAAGTACATTTTACTACATCGATGCGGTTCATATGCAAGCCCAGCTGAGGGTACATCATGCATGTCATGGCATGTTACTTATTAGGTGCCCAGTACTATATACTTATTAGGGGCCCAGTACTATATACTTATCTCTAAATCATATCCATATTTGCCTGCGTGGTGCATGGCGCGTGTGACACTATATAGGTTTAGAGCTGCCGTTGTTCAATGTTTGCAATTCTATAAGAGCCAGGCCCCGCATCAGCATGTGCTTATAATTGAATTGCATGCCTGATGCCCCACCCCACCCCCCCGCCTTTCAAGAACCAGGTGCATGGGCATGGGGTGGGGTGCAGGGTGGCCATGGGGGTCTGCCAGCCCCCCTTGAATCAGTGTGAGCTAGAACGCCGTACGTATTATACAATAGTGTGTGTGTGTGTGGGGGGGGGGGGGGGGGCGTAATAATTGCCGTATTGCGTGTGTCAGATACGCGTATAATACGCAATAAACGGCAATACGCCGAGGTTTGGTTGGCCGTGTTGCCGTACTAGTCTATCACACTGCCTTGAATCCCCCCCGCTGGCCCCCCCCCCCCCCCCCCCAAAAAAGTACATGGATCGCTCCTGGCACAGTCGTAAGCAAACTGTCCATGACATCCAAGTACTGAATCGATTCCTTTGCATGCTGCGTGTGCACCTATGTATTGCCCAGGTGGCTGCGGACTCTGGGAACTGCCAAGTGCCCAAGGAGCCTCATTACTTTGACAGGCCGGACGGGACCGACGCGCACTCCTTGCTGACCTACATGCTGCGCGTCGGGCAAGCCAAAATCTGCACCCAGGCGCTGCTGCCTGCCAGTGCTGGCTGCGACCGGTCGGACCTGCTGGCTCCCCCCGTCACGCCTGCACTAGGACGTGACATGGCACGTGCTCGGCCGCCGGGTGGTGATGACGATGTTGGTGGTGCTGCCAAAGATGATGATGGTGACACTCGTTGGAATTATCGCCGCCTAGCGCCAGCTGGGGCTCAACCGGACCGTGATGATGCGCCGGCGGGCAGATGCCGCGTCCTCGTGGGTGATGCCACCGTGGAGTACATGGACCTAATAATGGGCGTTGGCGAGGACGAGATGCCAGTGCCCCTCGCAGCACGTGTGGCGCTATTCCGCCGCGCAGTGCCGCACGCGCGCATCCTGATGCTCACGAGGAACCCTGCGGACCGTGCGCTGTCGGAGTGGCACGACCGGTGCGGGAATTATGACGAGTCGCGGTGCACACAGCCACACAGGATGGCGGCAGGCGCGGACCAAGTCCCCTATGGCGCCTGCCTGTGCCCGCTCACGCCCAGGATGTTCCACGTGACAATCGTTCACGGCATCATGCTGATGCGTGGCTGTGTCGCGCGCCGTGGCCTCAAGCACTGCGCGTTGACCCCCTGGAAGGCGTGGGACAGGTCGTTGCGGGACGCGCTCTGCAGGGCGCTCTGCAGGACGTACCCGCTCTCGTGCCGCAGCAACACGTTTCAGCTCCGCGTCGATGACAGGTGCCCTTTGTTCGCGGTGCTAGGCCACGAGATGCTCCGGCGCGGGTACTACGACGAGTTCCGCAAGGCATGGACCAGCCAGCGCGCGGGTGGTTTCCCCCCGTCCCAATTCCTCATGCTCGCAAAGGAAGACCTGGAGGACGCGGCCCCCCACCTGGCGCAGCCTTTGGTGGACAGGGTGCTTCGCCACTTGGGGCTCGCACCGGGTGGGCCTGACGAGCTGTGGGCGCGCCAGATGGCGGACTCGCTAGCGGACAAGAGGTTCGTGAACCCTCACGCACCGATGCTGGAGCAGACGAGGCAGCTGCTCACGAGGATGTACAGCCTGCAGGGGTGACTGGCTCAAATCGTATGCAGGCTACTATCAACTATAAAATTTGCACTGGCTGGCCGTGAGCCAATGATACACTGCACATATGTCAGAGCCGGCCATGCAGCTGCATATACGGCTCACCGACTCAGTGTCTTTATTATCGGTCTGCATCGGTCTGCATCGGTCGCAGTGTCATTATCATCGGCATGCCGTGGGCCGCAGATCAATCGAAATTCCATCCAATTGCCAGCTACATGCGGCCAGTTAGGCCTCCGTGGGCGGTCACTATCTATACGGCCTAGCTCAGTGCTGGCGCTGTCACCCTTGTGGCCGGGGACAATCAAGTGGCGCCCCAGGATCTACATATGGAGCTGGCTGAAACTGAGGCCTGAGCTAGAGGCGCGGTCAGGCGTATATACTACTACTACTATATAGCTAGATATTTGTTTATTATAGATATAGGGAAATATTTGCTCGTAGTTCTGTTTATGCACAATAGCCTACAGGGGTGCTTATGTACCGCGTACTGTATTCCTCACGGTGGGGTGTAGGTTTTACATTCAGTAATTGCAGGGCTGTGAAGCCAAGTTGCACCCTATGCTTGAGCAGTATATCGGCGCTGGGCCATATTGGCTGGAAATGGATCTGTGGCTTGGCTAATGCTGAACTCCAGATGAGATTGTTCAAGTACATAGGCTGCCTGCATGCTGATGGGAACAAGGCACTAATTAGGTGGAGAACTGTGGGTTGGAGGGAGGTCAGTAGACTTTGCCCTGCATCTGATGTACGACTTGGGCCTAGCGCAATGCAGTAAGCTTCATTGAAGTGCTATGTAGGATCAATGCCAGTTGCATGTGAGTCTGGATCTATCAGGAACATCAGTTATTATGCATCTATACTTGTATGGAATTGGCAGGATTCCAGCAGGCTGTTGTGCTGCCATGCAGGCCTGCATGTAAGATTATATTATCCTTTGCATTAATAATTTATAAGGAGCAGCGGTCGGTGAGCGTACCAAGGTGCAATTTCCGTTCGATCACATTAAAAAATTAAATTAAATTAAATTATAACATGTCGCCGTTGGGAGATCATGTAGCACATATTCCAGGTTGGATGGGTGGTGTGGAGGAAGCCGCGTAATCGAACTAACCTAACTCTAAGCTATATCTAGTCTAGAAAAGCCTATCTACGCTACTCATCAAAACGGCTCCTCCTTTTGGGGGGAGGCGGCTTGCCCACAGGGGCTGGCGTGTGCGCCTTGACAATCTTCTTCCACCGCGTCTTGTCCTGCATGGCAGTCCAAAGACGGGAGAGAGAGTGGATGCGGTACTCAAACTGGGCTGGGACCAAGTGCTAGGTCGTCCAGCAACATCTGGGTATAGGTCATGGCATGTTTCCCTACCTTTTTAGGAATGTTCTCAGTTGGGGCCAGGCCAGGTCAAAATGTGCCGCCCCGGTTGGCCGAGCCGCTGGGGACCGGCCAGACCAAGGGCGGTGTCGACCTGGCTGGTGCGAGCAAGATGTCCTACAAATGCTATCCTACGCTGCCTAATCTCGTCCGAAATACGCGGCATACCGTGATACAAAGACTCTAATGACCTACGCTGAGAAAACCCGACATTCAGGACCTGTCGGAGCATCCGGGTTACCGTGCCGTCTAGCTTGGCTGCCAGTGTTGCCGTGAGTGTCCATGCCTCGGCGCCATACGTGAGCACCGTGAGGACGAGGACCTTGAAGAGCATGCGCTTGCGGTGCTCGTCCAGGCCCTTGGAGCGCCAGTAGGTGTTGAGCGAACGGAGCTTGGCCCAGGAAAGGCCGATGCGGGTGTCCACATCGTCGGCAGTTTCAGGAAGCCAACTCCCCAACAGCTTGAAGCGGTCGCGGAATGGGAGCGGTTCGATCACATATATCGTCTCAAAGTCCACTGCCGCTACGTCAGGTGAGTGGCATGCATGAATTATTCTCAATTATAACTGCATGGCTTCCTGGGCCCTGGCAGTGGCATTATACACGCAGTTGCTGCATTTAAAAAGCTCGATCTGCCGGCCACATTTTAAGCATGTGTATGGCGCTGCGTCACGTGGGTACCAATAAAGGATCGAACCTTCAACCCAGTTATTCACATTACAAGGAGGGAGCTAGGGCGCGCCCTAGCTTCTCTCACTCAGCCTCAAGGCGGCAGGCCACATGCAGAGGACTGTCTATAGCTCTCAGAGTGGTGCATGCGCTGAGGTCCAACTGTGGGTGTGACTGAATTATTACAACAACAAGAAGTATAGGCTGACACAAAGCAAAATTGCAGCATGCGGCGCCGCATCATATTATAGGCGGGTTTGGGATCGAGAAGATATAAAACTACAAAAGGCCTCGATCTCATGCATACACGGGGCCTGATCAAGGGTTTTAATCAAGGGGCATACCCATGCAGGGTTGCATGACCGGCACATTGCCCCCATTTATTTTTGGGTGAAGCTCCGGATCTAGCTGCCACATGCATGGCGAATCATATTTTTTGCCGGTATATTCAGGCCCTGGAGCTGCTGTCACTGCGTGTTGCCGGCCTAACGCCCGGACCTACTAAATTAATCAAATTACAAGTAATTCAAATTACACGACTGCGATGGGAGATCATTAATTAATTAGAAGCATAACTCCGTTGGGAGTATATGTAGTAGCACATATCCCGGAGAAGGGGCATAGGGCTTTTAATACATTCTGGGCTACTTCCTGCAAGAGTGGAATGTAAGCAACACTTGCTCTAGGTGCCTCAAGAGCACCGGCACCACCATGCTGTCTCGGGTTCAACCCAACTAAGGGGATCCCGGCACGGGGGAGGAAGATCATCATGGCTATACAAGGGCTAGGGCATGGCTTCTCGGCAGAGAGCATCTCTCTGCATAGGCATAGCATGGCTAAATTCTGACTGCAACATCCATGGGGGTCCCATTACATAGGCAGGGCTTGGCTAAATCATCTGAAGGCAACATCCATGGTGGGGGCCATTATGGGCGCACATGCGCGTGGGCCACATGCTAGGCTAAGCCTGACTAATCTACACTACTGGTATGGATTCCCTAGTCTGAGGTGGCAGGAGGGGGCTGCCAGGGCTTGTGGTCAACGTGGATGACCGCCCCCCGGCCTCCAGTATGTATACCGGCTTCCCCCCTGCGCTCTGCCGGAGCTGAAGGTAGGTCGGCCATAGATAGCTCGCGTCGCCGCTGTTGCTGGGCCAGGGTCAAGTCGTCGTCCAGCGTGAAGCGAGTCCTCGAGAGCTTCTTGCGGCATTTAAGGAACGCCAGCTTGTCCGCCATGTACTTTAAGGTGAGGAGCACGGTTGCCGGGCCAGCCTTCCCCCGCGCGCGGGGGAGGCGGACAGCCGACATGTCCAGCTCACCAGTGAGTAGCATGGGGGCAAAAATGTCGCGCTTATAAATGCCTCAAGAAGGCTCGTGGACTGAGGTCTCACCTGCCGGCTGGTCAAAGTGCTTGACGATGACATTGTGGCTGCGCCGGGCGATGTCGGCTTCCTCGCGAAGGTCGAGGGCTTGTTGCTTGAGTTGTGCCGAGATGGTGGAGGTGGTGGAGGTGGTAGTGCTGCTAGCTTAAGCAAGTCCGCCCAGGTGGAGGGAGCATCGCCGGCCGGGCCAGCAGGCGCCGGCTGGGCGGCGATGTCCTTCACCGCCTGGGCGGTGAGGGGCGTCCCCAACATCTACTGCTCCAACCTAGGGCCATTGCTGGTACTTTTGACGTCATGAAAGCAGCGTTTTGGACTAGTGGAATATGATTTTACAGCATAAAAAGTCCATTTTATCATGAATGAACATGGCCAACAACCCCAAGTGCCCCTAAATTTCTCAATATTTGTAGAGAAATGCTACTTCTCATAATTAAAACCTGCACAAATGCACAATTTGGGGCATGCATGTGAAAGTTTGAAGTACAAATTCACAATGAGGTTTTACATTTTTCAATTATTAATGGTATCTCATTCTTCAATCAATCAATTTGCAATCGTCCAAACAATTTATTCATTTCATACATGTCCGAATATGTTGAAAGAACACATGCAAGTGCTCAATCAGCGTGGACCCCCTTGGACGCGCCCCACCATATATACATTGGACACGTCACCCCAACTACTAAACTGCCCAAAGTCACGGTCACTGAACCAACTACTATGTACATCTGCATTTCTCCACGTTGCGGTGGGCAATTACGTGCAAAACGCGATTTCGTGCAAAGTCCTCGCCCATCATCGCTTGCCAGGTCGATATGAAGGAATGTTGTCCCAGCTGGCGCCTTCCTTCAGGAGAGTAACATGTTCTCTAGCGAACTTCAGAGGGAAACGAAACTTTTGCTCGCACTCATTACTCCAACCGAGGTCGTGCCCTTCATCAAACCATCTGATCACCACCTTCTCCCTCTCTTTGCCCAGGAGGGTGCCAAAGAGCAGAAAATCTTCCTTCTTGGGGTACTTGTGCTGCCAGTTTATGCACACGTCGTCTACCCATTTCGAACTCCAACCTCCGCGACTCAGTTTCGCGCCATCCATAAAGCGCATCCGGACGTCCGGCCGAACGTCCCTGATTCGGTTTTCGGCCGTCGCATCTCTGCCCTGACCACCACCCTTCTGCGGCTGTGCAGGTTCGTCGGCACCCTCCGTCTCCTGCCCCGCCCCTCGCCTGCCCCCTCCCCGACGTTTTGCCTTCTGCCCCTGCGCAGCCGCCGCCTCTGCCATCAACTCTTCGTACGTTTTTTCTGGCTGACCGCACGGTAAGGCTGGTGCGTGGGTTGGTGCGTTGGGTGGGAGCTCGTCCCCTCCCGCCCCCGGTTGTGCAACTGGTTCGCCGACCGCGGCCTGGCCAACAACACGGCCGGCCTCTCCGGACACAGTCCCAGACGCGGATCCACGGGGAAACCGAACTGGAGTTTCTTCTTCGCCTTTCCCTGCACGTAAGCAGATGCCAATTAACATGCATACGGAAGGGTCGTGTGAGAAATCAATGAAGCCATGGACTGATGCAAAAAAACTTATGTAGAAATATATTAAGGTACTTATTAAACTCGTTTATTGAAAATGAAATTTACCGGCCGAATGTACCGTTGGAGCGTGGAAGGGCATCCTTGGTCGATCGAAGATATCCGTCAATGCGGTCAACGGTGCGGTCGATGTCCCTGGCGGCGCCTCAACATCGACCACCTCAGTCGGGCGCATCAATCCGGCAAACGCCGGCCCTCCACCTGAGACTGTCGGCGGACCCTCCACGTTACGAGCCTCCAATACCCTCTTCTGCAGTGGGGTGCTCGCAACAAAATCCGTGTCAGCCGACGGCTCCGGATCGTCATCCTCATTCAGCAGTATCGTGTTCGGGCATTGCTCCATCCCCGTCGAGCGGGGGGGCAAAGTCATCACAACCGTCCTTCCTGACGACGGTACGGGATCGTCACCCAGACCCAAAGAAACCGAGGCGAGGGCGGGGGTCCCCTCAACCGGGGGTCCCCATGAATCCTGACGAGGCCTCATTCCCATCTGTCGGACACGACCGCCTCCCGTAAATCGGGAACGCCCGCCGGCGCTACCAGTAACAGGCCGCGAGCCTGCTTCCTGCTGGCGATCCCCATCCTCATCACAGATACGCCCGCCGGCGTTTCCAGTAACACGCTGCGAGCCTCCTTCCTGCTGGCGATCCCCCTCCTCATCACAGATACGCCCGCCGGCGTTTCCAGTAACAGGCCGCGAGCCTCCTTCCTGCTGGCGATCCCCCTCCTCATCACAGATACGCCCGCCGGCGTT
This sequence comes from Mesostigma viride, assembly GCA_009746045.1. Taxonomy (NCBI): domain Eukaryota; kingdom Viridiplantae; phylum Streptophyta; class Mesostigmatophyceae; order Mesostigmatales; family Mesostigmataceae; genus Mesostigma; species Mesostigma viride. The sequence continues at coordinate 3,913,608 of RPFO01000175.1, read as the reverse complement.
TCCAGTAACAGGCCGCGAGCCTCCCTCCCGCTGGCGATCCCCCTCCTCGTCACAGATACGCCCGCCGGCGTTTCCAACGACAGGCCTCGAGTCTCCTTCACCAGCACGCTGGCGCTTACCCCCCCCCCTGTTGTCTTCATCCCCCCCATTGTCTCATCACGCAAGCCTCCATCACCCCGACTGCGCTTTTTCCCTCCCCTTCCATCTCCTCCCCCGTCCCTCTCCCCCCTCCCCCTCCTCCCTCTCCCCATCCCCATCCCCTTTCTCCCCCTCCGCCTGCCCCTCACCCATCCCGGGCGGGTGCCCCTCAGCAATATCCTCCTCCTCGTCCTCCTCGTCCTCCTCGTCCTCCTCGTCCTCCTCGTCCTCCTCGTCCTCCTCGTCCTCCTCGTCCTCCTCCTCCTCCTCATCCTCCTTCTCCTCATCCTCCTCCTTCTCATCCTCATCCGCCTCCCCCTCTTCCCCCTTCTCCGAATCATCATCCTTATCAGACGAAGAATCGTCGTCGGAAAAGTATTTGAGGCCTTCCCACCCATCTTCAACAAGCCAATATTTGATAAGGCGGACCAGGCGCTTCCACCGGCGGATATGGGCGGGCTCCCCGAACACCAGCAGAACTCTGCAGGGTCCCCTAAAAAGGGCGTTGGTCATCTTGTCAACCACATCCCACACGACCGGGCTCAAATGCGAGGAGGGTTTGGGAATGTTGCTCTCCTCCGGAATGCAGTCTGCGTCCCACTTGCGCAGGTTCCTCCACTTCTCGTTGCTGTCAGCTGCCAGGTCCAGCACAGCAAACGCCTGGTCCTCCAGCGACCGAGGAATTTTGTAATTCCCCGTGCACAACTCGTCCACCACCTTCGTCACCACCAGATCCTTTCTTTTTTCGTTTTCCTTCCATGTCATTGTCCTGTATGCGATCCAGTCGGATCCCATCCTCACCCCCTTCCAATCGCTGTAGGCTTCCAACCTTTCCTTCCACCCCTTCTTGGCCTTGGTAGTCCCCTCCTCCGCCGCCTCCTCGACCTCCTTCTCGACCTCCGCCGCCGCCTCCTGTGGCACACCCAGCAGATGTTTGGTCTTCACCCCCAAATCGTCATACAAATGACGGGGGTGGGAAGCGAGCAGCCCTCTCGGGAACTTCCAGTCCTTCTGGTCGACCACTTTCCTTTTAGCCGGCGGAAGGTCCCTCAGCGTGAGAATGATCGCCCTCATGGCCGTGACGACCACCCGCCAAAAGTCTCTGGTCAGGCGGCAGTCGGCGATGAACTTGTCGAGGTCCGTGGCGAAGGTGCCCTTCAGCTTCACGCCAAACACGTGCTCCCTCACCAATACGGGGTCGAAAGTCCCGTTTAGTTGTTTGCAAGCGGCCATCAGCTCGGGGTTCTCCAGGAACTTGATGTGGGCGAATTGCTTTGCCGCCTCTATCAAATTCTTGGCGACTTCCATTATTTTTATCAGGTTGCTGGGAGGGGCCTCACAGGACATGATCGGCGCTTGGATCAGGCTGTCGAAGTACTGGAAACTCGCAAGTTCCCGATGCGCGGTGAAAATGGACAGTTCGTGCGCCTTGTCTTTAGGGCGCGTGTCAAGGAAGTCTTGCCGAGCCGCGATATCCTGTGCGATCGCCGGCTTGCCGTCGACAGCGGGCTTCAAAGGGTCCTCACACCAGAACAGCCAGCGCTGCATGAAGTTCTTCTGGTCCGGCCCCCACTTGTCCGTCTCTTCAGCCCCCCTGCCTTGTCGCCTGCGCCGTCCCCTTCGGCCTTGGCTTGCTCTCCTTTCTGCCAAAAGGGCTTCACAATCGCCCAGATCTTGCCGTACAGAGGAGTTGGGAGAGACACGCCCTTCCCTCTCTTGACGGGTCCATATGCCTGGTAGGCCCGGTGCACATCCCCCAGCGCTGAGCCCCACGTTGCCTTGGCTTGGGCTGTGTCCTCGGCGTTCATGGCGTTCCCGAGCTGCCTGACAACTTCGATCATCTTGCCGACTTGTTCGGTAACCTGCATCCCCGTAGGGCAACAACGCGCAGAGACACATCGACAGTCCTCCCAAATAAGCACAACTCAACTGAGAACAAGAATACGACTGACAGAAACGCCGGCGGTCGCATCTTGACCAAAATATGGCATGCTAAGGTGGAACATGAAAACCCCTTATAGAAACGCCGGCGGTCGCATCTTGACCGAACTAATGGCATACTGAAATTAACACAAGAAAACCACTTATAGAAACGCCGGCGGTCGCAACCTGGCTTACCTTCTGTTCACGGATCTGCCACCAGGTCGGCAGGATGGTCTCACCCTTGAGCATCTGCACGTCCACCCCCCCGAAATTCGTCCAATCAGTTGCCCACTCCTCCAGCTTCGCCGCGGCCACGGTCTTCGTGACCTCCTGCTCCTTCCCTCCCCGCGCAACGACCCTGAGCTTTTCCGCCTTCATGAAACCATTCAGCATTGCCTGGTACCACACAGATCTTTGGTCCACCGTCATATTGTCGGTGACCAGTTCGAATTTCACCGATTTGATGAGTGTGGTAAAGTGGTTCCCGTCCAGCACGAGAAAGCCGCAAATGGCTGGCGGCAACGGTGGCTTCTTCTCGAGTGGAGCCATCTCCCAGGCGGACTTGCACAAACTGTCCAAAAGCGCGGCCTTTCTCACGTCCACGGGCTTAAGATCGTCCAGCAAATCGGCCCGTCCTGTCAGAACCGCGGTGGAAGCAGCTTCGGCCATTCCCTTGGCCGAGCTCGTTCGCAGGTAGATATCAATCTCTTTGTCAGTCATTGCGCGAGCGTAGCCAGCCTTCATTGTCCGTGCCCCCCCATCTCCCCGAAGAGTTGCGCGAGCTGACGCTGGGTGCCTTCCTTTTTCATCCAGTCATGAAAAGTGTTGGGGCACCGGTCAGCCAAAAACTGGAACGAGTACCGCCACACAGGAATCACCAGCTTGTCGTGGCCGTAGTCGGACTCCGAGTTTGCAAAAATGGTGGCGTTCTGCTCGGCTCTAGACAGATGCAAGTCTCGTGCGAGGAGCTTCTGAGGCCCCACGAACAGGTTCCTTGTCCACACCCGATTTCGATGCACCAAGGCTTTGGACATCTCATCGAGGTCCCGAGGCTGAACGGCAAGCTGCTTCCGCAACCGTTTGCCCTTCGCGATCTCATCGTTCACATCCAGGATGTCATCATCATCCTGCGACACCGGGGACTTCTCCCATTTCTCAAGCAGAGACACGGGAGCATCCGCAACCTCCACCTCCTTTCCTTTCCCCTTTCCCTTCAGCGCCTTCCCCTTGTAGGTCGCAAGTGCTTCGGAGAGTCCCTTCTGGTGTTCGTCGACGGCAGCAGTCCACGTACTATCTATTTTCATGTTCTCGCGGCGCGCGTGCTGGTCGAGGCTGATTGAGTACAGGATGGCCGCGTGGGTCGCCCTCTCGGCCTGCACGTACTGCAGTGATGCGAAAAAATCAGGAAAGCATAACCAAAAGGAATAAAGTAAATGTCGATTGAGAAACGCCGGCCGTCGCAACCTACATGAAACCTGAACCTCAACATCAAAGCCCCCCTCACAACAGAGGTATACTTACCTCGTTCCCCTTAACAATGATATGAAAAAATCAGGAAAGCATAACCGAAAGGAATAAAGTAAATGTCACACTTGAGAAACGCCGGCCGTCGCAACCTAGATGAAACCTAAACCTCAAGATCAGAGCCCCCCTCACAACAGAGGTACACTTGGCTCATTTCCCTCAACGATGCGAAATCAGGAAAGGAAGTAAGTGTTAGTCAAAAGGAAGTAAGTGTCACAATTAAGAAACGCCGGCCGTCGCAACCTACATGAAACGTGGACCTCAAGAACAAAGCCCCCCTCACAACAGAGGTAGACTTACCTCATTCCCCTCAACCGCTGCTGCTTCAGCCGCTTTCTTCGACCCCTTCGCGATCTTCGGAGACTTGTCCCGGCGGGCATCGTGTTCCTTCAACATCTTGATCAGAGTCTTGGCGTCCGCCATCGTCACCGTCAACAGTTTACACTTCCTCTCCTTCCCTTTGCCCTCGAACAGGTTCTCCTGCATCCACTTTATCAAGGCCTTGGCGCTCGGGATCTCCTCAGGCTGTGTGGCGCCATCGGGCGGCACGCATTCTTCACGATCAACTCAGCGACTTGATGGAGAGTCATCATCTGGTTCCGTACCTCAGGTGGGGCTGTTTCCGTTCTCACCTCGGCCACAACCCACTTTGCCAACTTCTTCAGTTGATAAGCATCCGCTTGCTCCTTAAAGCGTGTCATTTTCGCAGTATCGCCGTCGCTTCCACCCGCGCCCTCTGACACAGGCTCACCGACAGCGATAGCCCCCTCTCCCTGGAGATTTGCCCCACCCTGACGACCGGCTTCCTGCAAGAACATTATCAACGGAAGATTTTTAATGTAAGAAAAGTGTAGAGAAACGCCGGCCGTCGTAACTCTGTCCATTGAGGACGAACCTAAACTTTCGATTGTAAGTCAACGGTAACTTACCCTTCCCCCCTCTGCAGTGGAACCACCGTAAGATCCACTTCCCCTCCTGTCACCGCCCTCTTGCTGCTCGAACGGACTTCCCTGTAAAAATAGCAAACGCGATTGTCCATTCACAAGAAAAAAATTACTACAAAAATAAACAAGGATATACGCACGCAAACCTTTTCAATACAAGTAAACCGGAGAGGAATCTGACGCACTCATGTACCTGGGTGCTTCCCGCCATTGAGCGGGCTTCTCTTGCACCAACATCCTCTTGCCGGCCCTGCGAACATTTCAACGGAAAGTAAAAATCCGCTTAGTTGTCGGAAATGACATGTCTGGCGAATATTGCAAAAAAATGCGTATTGTATTTCACGACATCAATTTAATGGGCGGAGACTTACGAAGATCGGCCCGCCACCTTCCAAATTGCCCAGCGTCATATCGAAAACATCGAGGACTTCCCCTCCATCGACCCCCTTCCCCCTTCCCCTCTGCCGCGGCGGGGGCATATCGCCCGTCGCGACCGGCTTGGAAGTCGCGGGGGGATCCCTTGCGGTTGAGGGCACTGCGGCCGACTCGTGCACACTCTCCCCCCTCTTTTGGGCTACTGCGGCAGGCGCGGCATGGGAGGGCGCGGCGGCTACTGTCTCTGGCGCATTCTGAGCCAACCGACGCAACCTTAGCTCCTGCTGGAGCAGGGTTTCGAAACGAGGCATGAATGTGCGCTTGGAGGTATAAGGCACCTTGGCGACTTCAGGTTTGTCATTAAGGATGTCTTGGTACAGCGCGAATTGCTGTTCACGAGTGCCATTCGCGAGTCGCTCAAACCGCTCAATCTGAATCCGCTTAACCGGATCGTCCACCATCTCAAGACCACCGTGGTACTCATCCTTCCCAGTGACCGCGGCAAAGCTGACACCAGATTCCACCATTGGGGGCGGCGTGCCCTCCCTTGCACGCTTGTGAGGAGGCTGTTGTGGGGAGGCGCCTTGGGCCTGAACTGGTTGCCCTTCTGACCCTTCCCCCCTAGGGGGAGAGTCGCCGACCACCTGCGATGTAGGGCCGCCCTTTTCCATCTGCAACACAAAACAAAAAAATTGGAAAAAACATACGAGTCAGCAGGAAGATGCGCCCCACGTCGCAACTCAATACAAAAAATGCATCATTATGTCAAGGTACAAACAACGTTATAATTCAGAATGAACAGAGATTCATAACAAGAGAACGACGCACTAAAAGATGCGACCGCCGTCGCAACTTTCGTCAATTCACTCTCTATACAAACAACTCTATGTCCCTCATAAAGAATCAATTGGCAAGGAAATGCAAAAAAATTCCGTTACCACCTCCGTCGACCCATAAGTGGTTCGCGAATGGGAAATCGCTGCTGATTTTCGGTCGAGCCCTTCACGGTATTTTCGAAATCTCGAGGCAAGGTTGCGCGGAAGAGGGCCCCCTCAATCATGCGTGCGATCGGACTGGCCATGGAAACGGATACCTGGTTCCTGGACTGCCTTGCACGGTCAACCATCTTGAAACTTCCCCGGAGAAGGAAATCAGACGTCAGACGGTTGAATATGCGAACGTCAAGATTTGACCAACCCATCATCCATTCCACCACCTTCTCCGCGGCATCATGGAAGACCTGCCTCTCATCCGCCACTCCTCGAGACCCAAACACACAATCGGCCGTGTTATCGTCGTGCCTCTTAAGGCGAATGTTCACGTCCTCTTTGTCATCATCCATTTCCGACAGCCGAATTACAGCCCTTTTGGCTCCGTCCACTCCATCCTCAAGAAGGACGTCCATCTGCGCCCCTCCCACACAATTGTTGTCAACGTATTGTTGCAAATGACGGGAAATCATGTCCTTTCCAAAAGCTACGATGTGTTCCCCACACAGACCCATGTCGGTAATTGACAGCTTTTTACATTTCCTATCCCGGCACTTCTTTTCGGGATCCTTCTCAAAAATCCGGAAAACAGCGTCCTGATATGGACGTCCCCTTATGTCGACCGTCAGACTGGACATCTGCGAAACCAGAACATACCGGCCGCGAGTAGTTTATATTATTAAAAAAAACTGGCATTTATTAAGTCATCTTCATCTATTTATGCGAGCTAAAATTTGAAGAAAATGCAACAAAGAAACGCCCTGGGGCGCAACTTCCTCAACAACCACTTTCTACGTACAAACGAATGGCAATCACATCGACTACGATTGTCACTACATACGAATGTCCAGACAATATAATGTGTATGTAGAGGGGGGGCATTCAAGACCAGAGAAACGCCGGCGGGCGCAACTCATATCAATATAGACTGTCCCGCGACTCGTTCCACTCTCTGCAGGTTTTGCAACAACCGATCGAGCGAACTCTCGGAACCTCTTTCGCCGCCATTTCATCGACACGAGCGAACATCTCTTCTTTGGCGGCCACCAACTTTGCCTCCTTGTTGCCGGTGTCAGGATAGATTTCGGACCTCCTCGTCTTCATCGGGGCCACTCTCTCCAAATACTCTGCACACAGAGAATCCTGCTCCTCCTCCACAATCGCCTTCACGCCGGATACAATCGCTTTGGCTTTTGTTTCCACGCGAAAATCGAACTCTCGTTGAGTTATCAGCGGAATGTCGGCGAGTGCAAAACACATACGCCGATAAAGTTCGCTTACATCCGTGTCACGCGAGTCGGCAAAAGGTGTCGTCATCAAAAAGCATCTCAAGCTACTCCAACCATTTTCTTGGGCGCCGGCAACGTAGCCTCCCTTTGCCAAGTCCGCACCTGTCGCGGAGTCTTTGACTATCCAATCTTCAAGGAAGTACTCGTCTCCCCTGGTGAAATCAAAATTTACACCCACGACCTCTCCGACAGTCATGTCCAGGCGAAGTCGCAGGGCCCCCCCCGCCAATCCAGGTCCGAGGGCGCCCGCCATTCCAAGTCCGCGACTGAGGGCATTTTCGATGTGACGAGAATGTTCTTCGTGCTTTCGGCAATACAAGTCAAATCCGAGAGCGGTTTTCTTGCAAGTGGACACATCACACTTGCGCGGCGCCCCTATTGAGCGAGCAACACTCTGAATGACAGTGGCAACCGCTTGGTGTTGTTGAAGTCGTTGCCAATCCTCCATCAGGAGGTGACTAGACGAATCGGACGAATCTTCCGTCGAACCGGACATCTGCGACAAGTTACGATAACATACCGGCCCCGGAAAATAAAATTCAAAAAACGTTTTGAAATTTTTTTATTGTACTTGTTTATTAATACGAAGGTTTAAATTTGGCGCAAAGAAACGCCCCAAGGCGCAACTTGTCGAACAGCAATATGGCGATAAAACATTATCTATTCAATGTGCGATTGATGTGCTGAAACCTTCCAGACTTTGACACTGTCCGGTATCACCGGACTCGGACGAGGAGTCGAGTCGGAAGCGAGCCAGTAATCCTCGACTATTTTTTTGATGTACAATGGAAGACTCCTTCCATTATGTCGAAGTGTGTCGGTCCTTTGCCTTTTGGCCAAACTCTCCTTAACCTCCACCATTTCCTGCGCGTAGGAGGAAAATGATACGTTATAAACATTAATTATTAAAATAACATCATATAAACAAGTTATTACTCTACATTTCAAGTTTTTCTAAGAGGCAGAGCCGTCGTGGAAGTTGAAGGAGAAGTCGACATCAGACCCCATAGTTTTATCCAGTATCGTCGTCACGTTAACCCCCCACTTCACCCCTGCCAGCACCTCCCTCGCTTGCCTCAGACGTTCGCATCTATCCTTATGCCTACTCCAGTCCGCACGCTGGCACTCCTCACTGCAATATCTGGCATCCCTACATCCTCTACACCACTTGATATGAGGTCCTGTTTCGCACCCACACCCCTCCTTGGAGCACTTTCGCGTACTACGCATGCGATCCCCATCCCTCACGATCGGGTCAGAGAGCAAGAAAAAGTTCATGTTGAGGGGTACTGCCCCTACACATGCATCAGCCCTCACGCGCAGAGAATGCGTAACATTCGGGTAAAATGCGCGCCCGTAGGTGCACCCAAGCTGAGCCCCTTCCTCTTCCCCCAACTCTATCTTTGGCCCCTTTGTAATGAACGACACCAAAAGGCGGAACTCCGTCCTTGGGTCTATGGGCACTCTTAGATCCATCTGTGGTCTGAAAAAACCCTCTTGAATACAGAAGTTCATATCAGCTAGCTGGGCGTACATAATTCTCTCCATTTGGCTGAACGAATCAAACGCCAATAAAACGGCCAAGTGGCGGCCTGTCCTCTCCTGCGCGACTCGAACTTCCTCGAATATGACACGCGACAGAAAGCGAACTTGTTTGAAAACGTTTTGAAGGACGCTTCCGTAGACTTCATTCACGATCTCGGACTCCATCTTTTTCAGGGAAAAAACGAACAAAAAAATTCATAAACATTAATTTATTATTTTATAATAACAAGTTACTATTCCTCGGAATAGTTTTTTTTTATCCATTCCACAAACGCGTTTGTCACAAACACCTTCCATGCTTTCTCAAGAACTTGTCCCCCTGATGTTTTTGAGTATTCAAACTCGTCATCCGAAGAAACCAACTCCGGCACATCCTCCGAGAGGGTCTCTAAATTGTCATCGGCTTTCCTTTTGCGCTTGTGGTTTCCGAAGCATTTTTTTTGTTCTTCTTCTGACATTTGTTCTGCAACCATGGAGTCATTTCGAGGGGGGTGTGGTTTAACGGGTGCAGATTTAAAGTAATTTGTTTTAGGTGAACGATGGTAAAAACTTCATTAGATATTTTAAACGAACGAGAAGCAACAGAAACGACGGCGGGCGTAACTATCATGGGAAACTTTGATATCACAAGATCACAATGGACACGAACGCGCTGCAACTTTCACGACATATTCTTCGACATCGAAAATAAAAAAGAAACGACGGCGGGCGTAACTATCATGAAACATTGATCTTACAAGAAGCTGACGGGGATGCAACTTTCACGACAAACACTTCGACATCGAAGATGCAAAAGAAACGACGGCGGGCGTAACTATCATGGAAAGATTGAGCTTACAAGATGACAAGTTAACTGACGGGGGTGCATCTTTCCGAGATATATTTCGACATCGAAAAGGCAAAAGAAACGACGGCGGGCGTAACTAGCACAACCAATGTTGGTCATGTGCTCTTCCAGTAAGACAAGAAACGACGGCGGGCGTAACTATCACACGGTCCAGGAAGAGTGACGTTGGCAGAATTATGGTGTTTGTAAAAGGGGGGGGGGTAAGAGGGAGAGGGAGAGAGAGGGAGAGAGAGAGGGAGGGAGAGAGAGAGAGAGGGGGAGAGAGAGGAGAGAGAGAGAGAGAGAGAGAGAGAGAGAGAGAGAGAGAGAGAGAGAGAGAGAGAGAGAGAGAGAGAGAGAGAGAGAGAGAGAGAGAGAGAGAGAGAGAGAGAGAGAGAGAGAGAGGAGAGGAGAGAGGAGAGGGAGGGAGGGAGGGAGGGAGGGAGGAGGGAGAGGGAGAGGAGGAGAGGGAGAGGGAGAGGAGAGAGGGAGAGGAGAGGGAGAGGGAGAGGGAGAGGGAGAGGGAGAGGGAGAGGGAGAGGGAGAGGGAGAGGGAGAGGGAGAGGGAGAGGGAGAGGGAGAGGGAGAGGGAGAGGGAGAGGGAGAGAGGGAGAGGGAGAGGGAGAGGGAGAGAGGGGAGAGGGAGAGAGGAGAGGGAGAGGGAGAGGGAGAGGGAGAGGGAGAGGGAGAGGGAGAGGGAGAGGGAGAGGGAGAGGGAGAGGGAGAGGGAGAGGAGAGGGAGAGGGAGAGGGAGAGGGAGAGGGAGAGGGAGAGGAGAGGGAGAGGGAGAGGGAGAGGGAGAGGGAGAGGGAGAGGGAGAGGAGAGGGAGAGGGAGAGGGAGAGGGGAGGGAGAGGGAGAGGGAGAGGGAGAGGGAGAGGAGGGAGAGGAGGGGAGAGGGGAGGGCAGTAAGCGTAAGCGTAAGCCTAAGCTTAAGACGTAAGCGTAAGCGTAAGCGTAAGCGTAAGCGTAAGCGTAAGCGTAAGCGTAAGCGTAAGCGTAAGCGTAAGCGTAAGCGTAAGCGTAAGCGTAAGCGTAAGCGTAAGCGTAAGCGTAAGCGTAAGCGTAAGCGTAAGCGTAAGCGTAAGCGTAAGCGTAAGCGTAAGCGTAAGCGTAAGCGTAAGCGTAAGCGTAAGCGTAAGCGTAAGCTAAGCGTAGCGTAAGCGTGGTAAGCAGTAAGCGTAGCGTAAGCGTAAGCGTAAGCGTAAGGCGTAAGCGTAGCGTAAGCGTAAAGCAGTAGCGTAGCGGTAAGCGTAAGCTAGCGTAAGGTAGCGTGGAAGCCGTAGCCGTAAGCGTCAGGAAGCGTAAGCGTACCGTAGCGTGGAAGCGTACGTAGTAAAACACCCGTAAGCGTTAAGCCGTAACCGTTAGCAGATAAGGCGTAACGGTAAGCGTAACCGTACCGTCAAGAGGGGAATGGAGGATGGAGGGAGGGAGGGAGGGAGGGATGGAGGGAGGAGGAGGATAGGAGGGAGGGAAGGGAGGGAGAGGGAGGGATGGAGGGAGGGAGGGCAGGGAGGGGAGGGAGGCGAGAGGGAGGGAGCGGAGGGAGGAAGGGAGGAAGAAGGAGAGGAGGAGGGAGGAGGGAAGGGAGGTTCAGAGGAGGCGAGGGGATTAGAGAGGGGTA
>RPFO01000175.1:3826230-3893586 GCA_009746045.1 Mesostigma viride | reverse complement strand
AATGGAATGGAAGAAGGGGAGGACGACCTTTTGATGAGTGCGCCAGAGAGGAGGAGGAGGAAAGACGAGCTTCCGACGGAAGTCATTGCCCTGATACAAGCGTGCTGGAGGGATGATAACTTGACGCGGGCGTCTCCGAACATGAAGGATGTTCATTGTGAATGGACCAGAAAGGATTACAAACATACACTAGCGTTTTCGGAGGGTGCGCGCTACTATACTGTCTCCAAGTCGAAGATTTACGAAGTGTTCATTTCCCGCCATCCGGAGTTGAAGCCACCGCGGCGGATGGACAGTAGGGAGGGGGGGGGGGAGGGAGAGGAGGGTGTGAGGGGGGGAAATCAGGTGATTTTGGAGACGGAGGCAGGGATGTCAATGCTACGCACGAATCAGAAGAGCACAGTTCATGTGGGATACACTACTTTTTGCAAGCATATGCCCGCATGCGTCAAGGGGCGGTGGAAAATGCGGAACTTGTGCGCATGCCAGCACCACACTACCATGCAGTCCATGGTTGGGGGGTTGGCCAAATTTCGTGCAACTTTTCATGCCAGATGCGAGTGCGGACCTGAATGCCACGCGTGCGATCATGGTAGCCAGCTCGACGTGGGGTCGTCCGTGCCCACATGTTCCATTTTCAAAGCCACTCACACGACAGAGTGGGTGAACAAGTTTACTTGTGAGGTGGAGGGGATGAGGGAGGGGGGAGGTTCGAGGTCGTCTGTGGGGTCGTCGCGGCCGCAGGTTCAGCCTTTTCAGGGCGAACTTGAGGATCTGCCCATGCATGGGAGGGTGCTGGACGACGAGGAAGGGGTGCCCGATCATGACCTGGGCGAGGAGTTGGGGGTTTGCTCGATCCGGCGTAAGGCTTGTGTGTTGGGCACTTGCCTGGCTCCCAAGTGTGGAATTCGGAACTTCATGTTATGCGAACGGGAGGAGGCTTCCAACCACCTGATTTCATGGACCAGATACGAGATGCAGGATGTGCCGCCGGGTGCGGTTCTTGGGCCAGAGGTAATTTTTAGTGGAGTGGTTGCGCCCCAAGGCGTTTCTTTTGCAATGTTTCCTGAAGTTCTTGGGCCAGAGGTAATTTTTAGTGGAGTGGTTGCGCCCCAAGGCGTTTCTTTTTCAATTTTTCCTGAGGTCCTGTCTTTTTTCTTCTACAGGTCATTGGTGGGTCGAAGTTGATGTCTTTTCTGTATGTGCACACTGCGCATATGCAGGACGACTGTGACGAGATCGCAAAGGCTGGTGGGCAGCGATTGACGCAAGTCGACGTCAAGTCCACACCAACGGAGCTAAAGGAGGCAATTGTGGACAAGTGGCCGGACTTCATCCAGCATTGCTTCAACGCGTGGTGGCAAGCGGACGCCTCCAAGGAATGTCTCTCAAGGATGCGGGTGGGGGACCTTGTATGCCACACAGATTACGCCGAGAACTACCAGTCTTACACCTATCACAATCTCCAAGCACAGTATTGGCATCCAGTCACATTCGTCCTTATGCCCTGGATCGTGCGCTACTTGGATCCAGCGTCGGGAAAGGTCGTGAGAAGGGAGTTTCACTTCATCGGACAGGGCGGAATGAAAAGGGACGGGCGGGCCCTCCGTTTTGCTATCCTCAAAATCCTGGCGACACTACGGTCAGAAGGGGTAGAGGTGAAGCGCTTCATTGGGTGGTCGGACAATTGCTCCATGCAGTTCAAGTCAAGGAATGTGATCGCGGAAGTGGCCCGGCTGCTGACGGAGGATCCGCACCTGGAGTCATTTGAGTGGAATTACTTTGGGGAGCAGCACGGAAAGGGGGAGGTGGATGGAGCTGGTGGGACTGTGAAGTGCATGTTGAGGAGGTGGCACATCAGGGAAGAGAACCAGGACAAACAGACGGCCGCCCAGTTGGTGGAGAATCTGGCGTCGGGGGCGGTGGGCGGGACCACAACGACCAGGCGTAACTTCTTCGAGTTCCCCGAGGTAATTAAGTGTACAGTCCTTGTTCAGGGAATAGTTACGCCGGCCGTCGTTTCTAGGGCGTTCTTGGAGTCCTGGCGATCAGGAGTGCTTAATAAAACACAACTAGCTCGATGGTCTCGTAACTTCAACTTTCCCTTGTGCAAATCTTGTCTTCGACGCGCAGGTGCTTCCTTACAGCCCAGGGCGCGGCGAAATCAAAGGAGTGAAGAAGGCGCACTGGTGGCGCATGGACAAGTCGAATGTGACGCGCTTAATGCTGCGCCAGTATTCCTGCTATTGTGGCGGTGCGTGCGCCGAGGAAAGGTGGTGGGATTGTCGAAAGGAGTGGACCGACATGGACGGCTGGAATGTGGGAGGTGCTCGGATGAAGCTCCACAAACTGGGGGAGCCAGTGCAAAGGAACCCAAACGGACAAGGGGGGCACGCAGGGACGCGACTGAACAGACTACAGGCAGAGAGGACGATGATGGGAAGGAGACTGAAGCTGCGAGACATTTTTGCCGTCGAGTCCTACTCTGGTGATGAGTCCCACGATCCAGATCATCCATATTGGCTAGCGGAAGTCTTGCAGGAGCCTTATCAGGTGGCCGCTACTTTCGTGAGGCGAGTGGCCGACAGAAACGGCAAGGTCGATAGGGAGTTGTTCCGTAAGGGACAATGGGTGGTGGGGGTGCGCTACTGGGACAGATTTCCGGGTATGGCGACGATGTTCAAAATGGACGCCGATGCCAACCTGAACAGCCAAACTTGGTCAATTGCTACCTGTGCATGGACGCGGGGTTCGAACACACCATTGTTGTCAACCCAGCTAACAATCGCCAGGCCATCTTGACCATTCCGACAGACGTCGAGAAACGGCTCACGAACTTGGCCAAGAAGAGACCTGTTCAGTAGGCCAGCTCGCCCGGGCTTGGTTGGACGAGGTGGACAGCCTTGAGAGCACGTGCTTCGTTGTGAGCACTTGCCTTTCAGCCGTGATTTGCAAACGAGTTCCTTGTCCTGAATTGTAAAGCTCGATTCATGCTCTTTTAAGGAAGTGTATAATATTATCCAGATCATGTATATATTTAGATCTAGACCTGAGTTCAAATAACATTTCTTAGAGGGCTGAGATGCGCGAGGTCCAGCATACATGTATATATCCATGGAGACATGTTACAAACTCAAATGTTTCATTGTACGTACCACTAGCTCGTCGACGGGGGTATCCCATGTAATGTATGATTTATGAATTAATTAATCGCTTAATTGTACAATGTAAATGGATCATGAACTTGTCAAGTGGCCTAATTTGGTTTATTTGGTTCATCATTTATTGATCTCAATCATTCTTAATTGAATCTCGAGCAATAGCAATCGTGAAGCAGATCCTAATCATGTGATTCGCATAACATTTGAGAATAGGCAACAAGTGCTACTTTGAGGAATGCGGGGTTGGTCAGGTTATTATAGAGCTAGAGCTACAAACGGCACATATATTGCAAACTTTGCGCTCCAGGCATGGAATTTCAAAAGTACCAAAATTGGAGCAGTAGATGTTGGGGACGCCCTGAGGCCGGCGGTGTCATGCAAGCTCTCAAGGGCGGTGGCGGTGGCTTGAAGGCGTTGGTCGAGGTCGAGGAGCTGGGCTTAATTTGATGTCGGCAGTGGAGGCGGAAACGGCACTGCACGGAGGTGGCGGTGAGGTGAGGAAGTTCAGCAGCCAGCGGGCCACCGGCATCGCTGCGACGTCAGCAGCAATGGGGGTCACGTGCTGCTGAAAGGCTTCCATGAGGATGGAACGTACGGAGGGTGGGGGCGGAGATGGAGGGAGCCCAGATCTCGCCGTCAGAGCGCTGGAGAAGGGAGTTGAGGATATGGTGTGCTGGAGTTGGGGGCGGGGGCACCCGAACAGCAGGCGGATGTCGTTCCATCGGCGGCCGTCCGGGAGGAGGAGGCGATTGTTGTCGTGGAGATGGAGGCACAGGTCGTAAAGCGAGGCGTAGTCCCCGTAGAGGATGCAGTACAGAGCATCGGACGGAGACATGTTGGTCCAGTCGTGATCATCGACCTGGAAAGGTTGGAGCCGACAGCGCGGTTCCGAGGGGCGTGAAGACCCTCCTGTTTTGTCGGCGGAGCGGGCGCGTTTAGGGTCAGGCGATGCCGATGGCGAGGCGTTGAGCCCGGGAGGTTGCTGGGCGACCACCAGTGCACGACTAGTGTCACCGCTGCCTGCCGGAGCTGGCAAAGCTGCATGCAGCCGCAGCTGCCGCATTTTCATGGGCGAGCGCATCCGCCAAACTGCGTTGCGTCGACAGGCGTTTGCTCGTCATATATTGCGTTTTAGATTCGGAAAATTATATCAGCATGTGCGTCTCAGAAAGACGAAGTGATAGTGATATTCACGGCTAAATTCGGTGCTCAAACGTGAAAGTTATGAGCTCCGCCGTCAGCCATGGCTACCTCGTGGCTCGTGGCTCGTGGCTCGTGGCTCGTGGCTCGTGGCTCGTGGCTCGTGGCTCGTGGCTCGTGGCTCGTGGCTCGTGGCTCGTGGCTCGTGGCTCGTGGCTCGTGGCTCGTGGCTCGTGGCTCGTGGCTCGTGGCTCGTGGCTCGTGGCTCTGGGAGATCAATTGTAGTACGTATTCCATGGCTGAGTGAGTGGTGGGGCGGGAATGGAGCCAAGAAACAACTAAGCTAACTAACTCTAATATAATAATAATACAGCGCATAAAAAATATATATATAATAATAAAGCGCATTCTGTTCAAGGCCCTTCTTGTCCTCAGCATCCTCCTTTATGGCTGCGAGGCGTGGACCCTGGCATGGACCAGGCGCTGAGCCAGCAGCTTGACGGCACCGTCACTCGAATGCTCCGTCATATCCTCGGCGTCCGCTACCAAGAACGCCGCACCCGGGCCGAGCTCTACTGCGAGCTCCCTCTTGCATGTCACCCATACCATCCGACACCGCCGCCTCCTCTTTGCCGGCCATCTTGCCCGCACAGACCAGGTGAATACCGATGTGGGCCCTCAGTGCCGGCCCGGGGCTTAAGACGGGCCAACCAGGTACTAAGACACCTCCTCCTATGGCAGGGTCCCCTTGTCCCATCGCAACCCACTGGCAAACTTGCGCGCGCCGGGCACCGGCGCGGCGCGACCCGGACCTATATGTGACACAACTGCTTGAAGATGCAGGGCTTCTGGGACTATCCGTACTCCGCGCCCGCATGATTGACAAGGGGAAATGGGCTGCCATCTGCAATAAGCACCTTCCCGAGGGGTATGCTCCTGTTTTCTCCCCACGGGCCCCGCAGCCCGTTGCTAGCCAGGGTAGAAGTCCGCAGGTGGAGGTTATTGGTCCTGAGGATAGCCGCTACACTACCGCCTTGTCTGCCATTACAGTAGAGGACAGCTCGGATGAGGATTACATCCCCATCTAGTTGGGGGATGATGCAGACGATATTTGTTTAAACTTTTGTGTAATTATTTTTCTAATGAGATTAGCATAGTACTCCGTGGCATGCCTTTGCGCATGACACGCAAGTACTTACTTACTTACTTACTTATTATATATCTGGTTTATAGCTGGGCGTTTGCTTTGGTTTGAGTGATTTCACTCTGCTGTAAGTAATTATATTTTTAAAATATATATAAATGCATGCGAGCTTGAACGATCAGGGGAAGGCTGGGCTTCACTCCGTTTCCCTTGATCGAGGGCCGGGAGCGTGGGGTCTGCATTCCTGCGCGCCCTCCCCATGAGCCCTTTGTTCACGCTGGTTCCGGCCCTTTACGCCATCGCTCTCCGCCACCAGCTCGATCTTTGCCCCGCAACCTCTCATCACGGCGGGTGCGTCCTGCGGCAGCTGCGGGCTTGCTCTGGATACTATACTGGGACGCACTACATCGCGTGCATGGGTGGCCAGCAGAACCAGAACTGGTTCCTCTATCTCCATACCGCTCTCCTCCGGGTGGTGTGTGCCATGGTTGGGTCGGTCTTTCCCCACTCCACCATCAAGTGCGAGGACGCGGATGGGGCCGCCCTCTACTCACCCAACCATGCACCGCCCCGACATTACCGTGCTTGACTACGACGGGCAGGGTTGCCACCTGCTCATCGATGTCTCCGTGGCTCGGCCGCTCTCCGGTCGCCACATCCTCCGGGCGGCTGTGGATGCCGGCGCTGCTGCCGCTGTGGCTGAGCGCGACAACGGTTTGAAGTTTGCCTCCTACGGCAATGTGGGGCCCCACCGGGTCATCCCCTAAAGTTGTCCTTGAGGGGTTCGGGGCCATGGGCCCCAAGAAAGCGGAGTTTATTCCACAACTAGTGCTGCCAGCGCCGTGAAGACCACCTCCGGACCTCGAGGGTCAGACCGCCCCGTGGTCTGCCCGCACGTGGTCCTCGTATTGGCGGCAGCGCCTGTGTCACTCGCCCTCACTCGCACCGTGGCTGATGTGTTATTCCGCCGCACCCGGGCTGACTTTGTCGCGACCCATGCGGTCTACATCACAGTTTCAGGCCTGCATGGTGGGCCGGCAGCGCTGTTGCTGCGTGTAGTTTTGTGATGTATAGTTAGTACCTTGTACCTTGTACCTTGTGCAGCTGGCGGGCTCCTTGCATGGTTGGATGTCCGTGTCAGATTACTATTAATTTCTTCAGGGTTATTCTCGATCCCAGATATCGGTTTTTTCCTTATGTTGCATGGGCCCATCTCACCTCCGTAATCTATCATTCGACATCAATGAATAAATATCAAGGAGACAACCAGCGCAGGCCGGAAATCAGGAGAATCCGGACCATGGTAGCTCGAGCCTGCCGTTATCTTGTCCGCGTCACTGTTCGAGTCGTTCAGGATGATGAATATGAATGGTGATGGAAATGTGTAGCCTTGTGCATTGAAATTATGGCTGGCTTACGTGTAGAGCAACTAGATGACCTACATGTAGACGGTGGGGCCGGAAACAGCTTGCTTGATCAGGGCGCGTGTTTCGAGCCACTGGCCGCCCGGAGTGTCTAGGGGTAAGCACCAATGATTCAATGGATGCGATCGCTCTCCCACCATTTACGAGGAAATACCCGCAAATGGGAAACCACTGAAAAGGTCTAGCTAGTCAGTCATTACGTTAGCCATGCCATGATTCCAAACGTCCAAGAACTGCACACGGTGCAAAGGCCCGAAAATCCGGAGGACAGCACTTTCAAATGTGCGGCGGGAACCAAAATATATATATTAAAAATATAATTACTTACAGCAGAGTGAAATCACTCAAACCAAAGCAAACGCCCAGCTATAAACCTATATACAGAGCCATGTCAAAGCTCTATACTACGATAAGACCAATGGAAACGCCTAACGGGAGGAACCTAATAGCCCTGCTGCACCGCAGAATCAGCCCGCGTACGGCGGAGCATGATGTCAGCCATGGCCCGAGTCAGCGCCACCGACAAGCGCTGACGCCAATATGACGTCCAGGTCCGCGCCGAAATATATAAATTTCTAATATTAAAAATATAATTACTTACAGCAGAGTGAAATCTCTAATATACTAATAAATATAGTATACTAATAATAAATATATAGTAGTATTCTAATAATAAATATAGTGTACTAATAAATACTCCTTGATAGTATACTACTAAACTCTCATATATATTATAAAAATATAATTACTTTCGGCAGAGTGAAATCACTCAAACCAAAGCAAACGCCCAGCTATAAACCTATATATACAGCCATGTCAAAGCGCTATATGACGATAAGACCAATGGAAACGCTCTCATATATATAACTATATTTATTATAAGCCGGCGGTCAGGGTCCCCATGGCCCCGAACTCCTCCAAGACAAAGGGCACCACACGGTGGTGCCCGACGTCCCCATAATAGGCAGTGAGCTTTGCCCGCTCAGCTCCGATCCGCCGTGTAGCCCGCCGCCTGGGATGCACCAACCACATGGCTAAGAGCAAAGGGGCGAGCCACAGAAACGTCAATGAGCAAGTGCCGGCCGCCTCCCTCAAAGTCCAGAACCACGATGTCAGGTCGGTGTTTGGGGGAGTAGAAAGCAGTGCCGTCCGCATCCTCAGACCGGATGTTCGCGTGGGCCGGGGAAAACGGACCGGACCATGGCGAGCACCACCTTCAGGAGAACAGTATGCAAGTACAAGCTATACCAATTCTGCTCTGCTGGCCACCCATGCATGGCAGGTAGTGGGTCCCAACTTGGGGTCCAAGGCCTGCCCACAGCTAGCTACCACAGGGCGGCGCCCTGCGGGAACAAGAGGTTGCGGGGCAAACAGTTGGTGTCGCAGTGCCTGCACCGGATAGTGACTGGGCGCCAGGACAAAAGAGGGGCCCATGGCCGGAGAGCTCGGAGGTAAGCCGAGCCCACACTCCGCAATTAATTAATTAATTAATTAATTAATTAATTAATTAATTAATTAATTGATTAATTAATTAATTAAACACATGCTCCTGTTGGGGAGTCACGGAGCACCGAAGTGCTTTTAATCCCTGTGTGTGCACAACTGAAGAAAGGGCAGAGACCCCCATTCTCCTGCATGCCAAAGGCATGCCGCAGCTCCGCAATGAGAGTGAGCCACGTGCGACCCTGGGCGTTTCAAGGTCATCAAAAAGAGCCATCCAATCCGCCGGCCGTGTGCAGAATACCCGCGCAGTTTTTCTGGTGTTTATCGATGACGCGGGCTGGAAATATATATATGGCTGGCTAGGCTATAGCTGGTGGGTCGGCCATGAAAATCCGTCTGCAGCTTCGCCCTCAGGTCCGGCAGGCAGCGGTGACACTAGTCGTGCACCGGTGGTCGCCCAGCAACCTCCCGGGCTCAATGCCTCGCCATCGGCATCGCCTGACCCTAAACGCGCCGGCCCGCTCAGCCGACAAAACAGGAGGGTCTTCACGCCCCTCAGAACCGCGCTTTCGGCCCCGGCCTTTCCATGCAAGTCGATGATTACGACTGGACCAACATGCCTCCGACCGATGCTATGACATGCATCTTCTTCGGGGACTACGCTTTGCTTTACGACCTGTGCCTCCATCTCCACGACAACAATCGCCTCCTCCTCCCGGACGGCGGCCGCTGGGTCAACATCCACCTGCTTTTCGGGTGCACCCGGCCCGAACTCCAGCATACCATTCTCAACTCCCTTCTCATGCGCTCCGATGGCGAGATCTGGGCGCCATCCATCTCCGCCCCCACACTCCGTTCCATCCTTACGGAAGCCTTCCGGCAGCAGCACGTGACCCCCCTTGCTGCCAACGTCTCAGCACTGGGCGGCACGATAGCTGCTGAGCTTCCTCACCTTTCCACCACCGTCGCCTCCACCTCCACTGCCGTTTCCGCCTCCACTGCCGACATCAAAGCCCAGCTCCTCGACCTCGACCAACGCCTTCAAGCCACCGCAACTGCCCTTGAGTGCTTGCATGACACCGCCGGCCTCACCGCCCAGGCGGTGAAGGACATCACTGCCCAGCCAGCACCTGCTGGCCCGGCCAGTGATGTTCCCTCCACCTGGGCGGACTTGCTTAAGCATCATACCACCTCCTCCACCACTGACCTCCACCATCGCGGCACAACTCAAGCAACAAGCCCTCGACCTTCGCGAGGAGGCCGAGCTCGACAAGCGCAGCCACAATGTCATCGTCAAGCACCTCGACCAGCCGGCAGGTGAGACCCCGACGAGCCTTCTCACTGCACTTAGGGGCGACATTCTTGCCCCCATGCAACTCACTGGTGAGCTGCAGATGTCGGCTGTCCGCCTCCCCCGCGCGCGGGGTAAGGCTGGCCCGGCACCTGTGCTCCTCACATGGGGGACAAGCTGGCGTTCCTTAAATGCCGCAAGAAGCTCTCGGAGACTCGCTTTGAACACGCTGGACGACGACTTGACCCTGGCCCAGCAACAGCGGCGACGCGAGCTATGGCCGACCTACCTTCAGCTCCGGCAGAGCGCAGGGGGGAAGCCGGTGCCACTGGAGGGGGGCGGTCATCCACGTTGACCACAAGCCCTGGCAGCCCCCTCCTGCCACCTCAGACTAGGGAATCCATACCAGTAGTGTAGATTAGTCAGGCTTAGCCTAGCATGTGGCCCACGCGCATGTGCGCCCATAATGGCCCCCACCATGGATGTTGCCTTCAGATGATTTAGCCAAGCCCTGCCTATGTAATGGGACCCCCATGGATGTTGCAGTCAGCATTTAGCCATGCTATGCCTGAGCAGGGAGCTACTCTCTGCTGAGATGCCATGTGTACACCAGCTATAGCCTAGCCACATACCTTCCACCCCATACGTCATGCAGGCCTTCTAGTAGGCCCTCTCCTCAAGCCGCCTTGTGTGCTTGTGCTTGTTTAGGAGGCATCAACCATCATGGCGGTGCAGGTGCACCTTGTGCACCCAGAGCAGGTGATAGTTGTACATCCTACACCTGCAGGTTGTCGCCCTGATTGTATTACAAACCCATATATAGATATTAAAAATATAATTACTTACAGCAGAGTGAAATCACTCAAACCAAAACAAACGCCCAGCTATAAACCTATATACAGAGCCATGTCAAAGCTCTATACTACGATAAGACCAATGGAAACGCCTAACGGGAGGAACCTAATAGCCCTGCTGCACCGCAAAATCAGCCCGCGTACGGCGGAGCATGATGTCAGCCATGGCCCGAGTCAGCGCCACCGACAAGCGCTGACGCCAATATGACGTCCAGGTCCGCGCCGACCATGGGGCCCGCTGGCCCTCCAGGTCCAGCCGGTCCTCCCGGAGCCGGCAACACTCCTTGAAGAAGGCGGAGGTCAGGGGCCCCATGGCCCCAAACTCCTCCAGGACAAAGGGCACCACACGATGGTGCCCGACGTCGCCGTAGGCCAGGAGCTTGGCCCGCTCCGCCCGGTCCGCCGTGTAACCTGCCGTGAGGGAGGCCCCAGCCACGTGGCTAAGAGCCAAGGGCCGCGCCACCGAAACGTCAATAAGCAGATGCCGGCCACCCCCCTCAAAGTCCAGCACCACGATGTCAGGCCGGTGGTTGGGGGAATAGAAGGCAGCGCCATCCGCATCCTCGGACCGGATGTTCGCGTGGGGGAAAACCGACCGAATCATGGCGAGCACCACCGTCAGGAGGACAGTGTGCAAATACAAATACCAATTCTGATTCTGTTGGCCCCCCATGCAGGCAAGGTAGTGAGTCCCCGTGGGATCCAGCGGCTGCCCACAGCTACCACAAGGCCGCCCGGCCGGAACAAGAGGCTGCGGGGCAAATAGCTGGTGCCGGAGCGCCACCGAGTAGTGGCTGGGAGCCAAGGCGAATGGGGGGCCATGGGAAGAGCACGAAGGTACGCCGAGCCCACACTCCGCAAGGAAAGCGAGAACAGCCACGCACGTCCCTGGGCGTTGAGGTCCGCGAAAAGAGCAATCCAATCAGCCGTGTGCAGAATACCCGCGTAGGTTTTCTGGTGTTTATCGATGACGCGAGCAGGGAATGCGGCGGGAGATTGAACGGAGGCGACCGAGGGAGTGCCGCGAGGGAGGTGGCGCTGTACCGCCTGAGCGGCACGGACGGGAGAACAGGCCTGCTGGATCTCAGCATAGGCCTCCTGGATGGCGGTGACGAAGGGCAAAGGGCTGCTGGGGTCCAGGAGGTCAGGCGCTGCCGTTGCCAAAAGGGGCAGGAGCCGGCAGCTTTCCGCCCACGACTGAGCGACGGAGCCCAAAAATGCTGCTGGGGCCAGCCGGGCGGCACGAGTCAGACCGCAGCCACCCATCCGTGCAGGCAGGGAGGCAATGCGAATAGCATGTGGCGGGAGGTCGGGGCCCGGGACCAGCTGCGCCAAGGCCGACTGGATGCGTTCGTCATGGCCCTCGGCGGCCAGCCGGACCTGAGACGGAAGAGCGCCCCTGAGCCAGTGAACGACGCGAGGGTGAGCGCAAAACCACAGAAGCAGACCCTTGGTCTGCGAATCATGAAGGCGCGCAATCAAGGGCAGTACCTCAGTGCGTGCCTCGAGGGCGGCCCGCAGAGCATCGATGACAAACGCGGGGTCGCCAACCGGAACGCCGAGGACATCCAACCCATGGAGGCGCTCGTCCCGGCCCAAGAGCTGGGGCGGAAAGCCGGAGCAATCACCTTGGGGCGAGTACACCGCGCACTTGGCAAGGGTCCCATATATAGATGCCCCTTTCTCAGGGCTATGTGTTACATATGCTCCCCACGGAGCTATGATTTTAATTAATTAATTAATTAATTAATTAATTCATTCATTAATTAATAGCTGGTGCATGGCATCTCAGCAGAGAGTAGCTCTCTGCATGGGCAAAGCATGACTCAAAATTGCTACAGCTATTGCAAGGGCTGGTGTGGGCCCATCACGTAGGCATACATGGCCACGTCACTACGCTTTTCTAGTCTACACTACTGCTATATAATCCCCTAGGCTGGGGTGGCTGGGGTGGCTGGGGCGGCAGGGGTCGCCTGCCAGGGCTTGTGGGCGACGTAGATGTCCGCCCCCCTCCAGTAGACCGGCTTCTGACCTGCCGTCTGTCGGAGCTGGAGGTAGGTCGGCCATAGCTCCCGTTGCCGTTGTTGCTGCGTCAAGGTCAAGTCGTCGTCTAGCATGTAGGAGGTCCCCCCAAGCCGCTTGCGACGCTTGAGGAAAGTTCTCTGCATCTTATCCGCCATGGTGTCAAAGGTGAGGAGCAATGGGGAGGGGCCAGCCTTACCCCGCGAGCGGGGTTCAAGGCGGGTCACCCCCCGTGGCTTGCCCTTACCAGTGAGAGCCATGGTGACAAGGATTTTGTTCTCAAACGCCGTGGCAAGTGTCTCGGAGGTCTCGTCCTGCAGCTGGTCGAAGTGCTTGACGATGACGTTAAGGCTGCGCTTGTCGAGCTCGGCCTCCTCGTGGAGGTCGAGCGTCTGCTGCTTGAGCTGGGCGGCGATGGCGGAGGTGGTGGTGGTGGTGTGGTTCATCAGCATGGCTGCCCAGGTCTGGGTGGGAATATCGAGGAGCATCGCCGGCAGGGCCAGCAGGGGCTGGCCGGGTGGCGATGTCCTTCACCACCTGGGCAGTGATGCCTGCGGTGTTTTGCAGGCATTCGATGGCGATGGCATTGTCCTGGAGGCACTTGTAAATTTATAGGAACTCGATAGTTACACCATCCACCCCATCCCACCTTCATTTCCCTGAGGACTTATGCTCACGTGACGCAGTTATGTGTAAATCAATTAATTAACGCGCTTGAATAAATTACTCACACTGCGCACCCGTCCATTCTGCAAAACCAGTCTTTTCTGGTAATTTCAGTTGCATCGGCGCAAGAGCATCGTGCGGCAGCATGTGGGTTTGCATGTCAACACTTCCGTCTCACCCACCCACTGACCCTTCTTCCTCCATCCCTTATTCCGGCGTGAGGCCCAGGGTTCCACATGGTAAAGCGCGATCGGGCGTGGCATCGGAGCGCCGTACTTGCCACCCCAGCCATCAGTCACTAGGAAAACAACAGGCTTGACATGCCTGGCCTTCAGCGCTCCCATGCAGCCTGCTCTGTGTGTCTTGTCTTTATTACTTTATCACAAGACACAAGCGTGATCCCCCAAGGGAGACTAGGCGAGGGGAACAGTTAGGAGCCGTACGAGTGCCACATCCGGTGAGCGGCCCATGCGTTGCAGACATATGCAGTATGCTGGGACATGTCGTGAACCATCCTGGGTGATATAGCCACCCATCCTGGATGATAGAGTGACCCATCATGGATGATATAGCGACCAATCCCGGCCGGCATCGCTTCGCTTGTCTTACTTTATACACACAACGACCATCCAGCGCCAACACCATCCAGCAGCAGCAGCAGCAGCAGCAGCAGCAGCAGAAGAAGAAGAAGAAGAAGAAGAAGAAGAAGAAGAAGAAGAAGAAGAAGAAGAAGAAGAAGAAGAGCCAGCTGCTGAGGGTGCCCTGGCATTCCCCATCCCCAATGGTCCAGAAGGAGCAACGGCCGTGCCCGGCCATCCAACCAAGTGACAGATACTCCAGCGGGAGGAGCTACGCAGTGTCCTAGTGACATGGCCGCGCCCCCAAGTGTCCCAGTGGGATGGTAGAGGCAGACAAAGGAGCCACGATAGAGGCAGGCAAATGAGCCACAATAGAGGCAGGCAAATGAGCCATGGTAACGGTGCATCCCGCCACCAGCAGCAGCAGCTCCACCAGGCGTGGCGCCTTGCTGCCCATCATCCAGCAGCCATCGGCGAGCTACCCTGCCGTTGGGACTGTCAAGCAGCAGCACCACTTTGTCATAATCATCCACGCGCCCGAAGATCCGCTGCTGCGACCTTGATCACGGTGAAATGGCAACGATTCCTGCCACCGCCACTACGGCTTCGCAAGGGGGTTTGATTGTGAAAAATGTTGCAGCCTCGTGCACGATGACCCCAGTGAAAAGAGAGCGGGTGCGGCAGCTTCCGCATCAGGACGCGCTGGACCAGAAGAACCGCTAGAAGCGGGACGACCCGCAGCCACCGCCAGGATGCTTTTGTTGTGGGCCCCCCTGACCTCAGCCACCGCTTACCAAGGCGTTCTGACAACACCATACAGCTTCGCAAGGCAAACCCTTTGGCTTCTGTTCTCGTGGGAGGCCACCACCGTGATGTGCCATGACCCTGTGATTGACCCAGCCTTCCTGTATCAGCCACCACGACCCCAGCGAACGGCACAGCTGCGCTCGTCGCATAAACGTGATGAAAGAGCTCAAACATGCGCGCCAAGGACGCCAGCCGCAGCTTTGCAATTTGCTTACGACGCGATTCATGACTCTTTATAAGGCATAGTGACCCCACTGACCCCAGTCATAGCCACCAGGGTGTGCGATGACCCTGTTACGACCCCACTATGCCCTGAGCCACAGCTTGAATCAGGTGCTTGAACCAGGTGCTTGAACCAGGTGCTTGGTAAGGCGCGGTGGCCCGACTACAACCCGAGCCACAGCTTGAAGCTCTTCAGGTCCATCGGCTGAATGTCCACACGGGCGCCCGGCCCCTCTCCGCCGTCCTTGTCGTAGAGGCCCGTGAGTGACGTCTCGCGCACGCAGGCCAGCTGTCGCAATGTGGGTGGGGTGCAATGCGGGTGGGGGACGACGGGGGTGATGCGGGTGAATGGGCGGCATGGGTGGCGTGAGCGTCGAGGGGCGTCGAGGGAATAACAAGGACCGGCAGGCATCATGCATGAGGGCATAAATCGTGGGGGCACAAATCATGAGGGCACAAATCATGAGGGCACAAATCATGAGGGTATAAAGCATGAGGGCACAAATCATGAGGGTATAAAGCATGAGGGCACAAATCATGAGGGCACAAATCATGAGGGCACAAATCATGGGGGCATAAATCGTGGGGGCACAAATCATGAGGGCACAAATCATGAGGGCACAAATCATGAGGGTATAAAGCATGAGGGCACAAATCATGAGGGCACAAATCATGGGGGCATAAATCGTGGGGGCACAAATCATGGGGGCATAAATCGTGGGGGCACAAATCATGAGGGCACAAATCATGCGGCGTGCGTGGTGAGGAGGAACAGGGAATTAAAAAACACGAACGGGGTGGGGTGGGGAGTGGCAAGGAGGGACAGGGAGTAAGAACCTCAGAACAGGGGGATAAGCAGCAGGGCTCGTTTTAGACTTTCTTACACAGCCGGTGCTACAATGCGCATGGATAAGCAGGGTCGCTGCTGCCATGACGGAGTGGGTGAGGACACTCACCCGAGTGATGGCGGGGACAAGAGGAAAACAAAGAATGACTGAGCAGCTACAATAAAGACGGTGGTTGCTTTATCATTTTCTCTTAAATGGTGCATGTGATGGTGATTCCACGGATGGTGCGGTACATAATGTCGGCGCAATACTTCATCCTTGGGGCGGCCAGTTATGCTGCTGGCGTTAAGGAGGAGTTGAATATTGACTTCGGGGAGGGTTATACACCGTTTTAGGTAAGGGATATAGGAACTGTCATAGGCGGGTGGTTCATGTGCTGTCTTAGGGGACAGTCAAATAAACACACGTCCTAGGGGAGGAGTTATTTACTGCCTTAAAGAAGCACGATAGGTCTTCCAGTAGGTTTACCCATGCGGACACCTTTAACAGCGCTTTAACTACCCTCAAACACCCCACACAGGCCCAACTTACGCCCAAACCATGGCCAAGCCACGCCCAAACCAGCTCTGCCCCGTGCTCGCAATGCACCGCTCCTTGCTTTGCCTAGGTCGAGGTGAAACCCGGACACGCGGCATCAATCTCTAGGCTTTGCCCTCGATGAGGTTCCCACCCTACCCTTGGCAACGCCGCACGCAACCAGACTAGCTTAACAAAATGGGGGGTTAAGGGCTCAACCCAGCTCCTCACCTTGACAACGTCGGGGTGAAACCTAGACTAGCGGCATCAGACGCTGAGGTTTGCCCTGCACAGCGGTCGACAGCCTGCCTTGACAAGCTCACGTCCAACAACGTACCTTGACGAGATCGGGGTCAAACAGCGACCCTAAGTCCAGCACATCCGACGTGCCCTCCCACCCGCCCGCCGTGCCAGGGGCCACGTAGCCCCGCTCCAGCGGCCTCCGCAGCACCCACAGCATCGAATGGTCCTCCTCGCGCACCCCCTCGCAACCCCCCTGTCCCCATGCCTGTGCTTTCGTCCCCCCACTACTATCTCCATGGCCCGCCCGGCGGTCGCTCCCGCCACCATGGAACTGGGCCACGCCGCCGGTGCCGCCGCCGTCGTTGCGGAGCGCCGCGATCAGCTCGGCGCGCGACGCGCCGGCGCCCACGCGCGGCGTCTTGAGGGCAATCGCCTCCAGGCCGGGGCCCAGGGACGCTGGGGGCATCGGCGCGAACGAGGCCGCCCTACCGGCAGCGACGACCGGATGATGGCGTCCCTGGTCGCCGCCGCCCTCCTGCGGTTGGCCCGAGGAGGAGGCTCCATGCAATGGAGCGAACGCCACCGCGCCATCATCGCCGTCCCGCGGACCCAGGAGCACGGTCACGAGGAGTGGGTTTGCCATCGCCGCCTGTGCGTCGACGGCCGGCCCTGACCAGAACGCCTGCGGCGGCTGGTAATGCTCCGGGTGGCTCGACTCGCCCCGGGGGAATGAGAAGGACCCCATGGACGACGCGCCGCCTCCGGCTCCTCCCCCTCCTCCCCCTGCTCCTCCCAGTTTGGATGGGTCAGCTTGATGCTGCAGGTGCTGTTCTGCTTGAGAATACGGCCGGCGCGTCTCCAGCATTAGCACGGAGGGGATGTCGTGGGGCACCGCGTCCTGGACCCCCTCGGCAAGCCCCCGGTTGTCGTCGACATGCATTGTCCGGTCCAGCATGAGCTCGAGACGGCCAGGGGTGGTTGCGCCCGCGCCCAGCGCCTGGCGTACGAGCACGTTGACACGTTGGCTCTCGTCCTGTTTCGGGGGGTGGGTGGGTGGGTGGGTGGGTGGGTGGGGGATTTCATGTTGAGGCGTGTTGATCATGTGTAGGGGGAGGGGGGAGGAGAGGGAGGGAGGGAGGGGGGACGTGATGGGGTGCTTTTGAGTGTGTGTGGGGTGGGGATGTCGTGGGGGCGAGGTTGTGGTGGAGCGGTTGAGGGGTGGGGCGCGTAAGAAAGGAAGGAGACGCGAGAAAGAGACTACATTACTTTGCGCTACAATTAGCTAACAACGAACTTTGTGCTACAATCAAACAACAACGAGAGCTTGTGCATGTGCGTGTGTCTGCCTGTGTGTGTGCGCGCGCCCGCACATCTGTGCGTGTGTGTGCTGGCATCCCGTTGTATCAGCGGGTGTACGACAAGGGGGAAGATGTTGGGGGGGGGGGGGGAAGGGGGGAGGAAACGATAACAGGTGTGAGGCGACAGAGAAAATTTATACGTACCTGTGTTAACTTCTGCCGTCTCGATATTTAGCGGCCAGACTTTGTTTGTTTGTGAGTGAGCGCGCGCGTGTGTGTGTGTGTGTGTGTGTGTGTGTGTGTGTGTGTGTGTGTGTGTGCAAGTGCGTGCGTGTGTGCAAGTGCGCGCGTGCATGCGTGTGCACAGCAAATATACCTAGCAAACATTCCTATCTTTACCGACCCCCATGGTCACCAGAAAAGCCCCCATGTTTATCTTCATGTGCATTATCAAACAAAGACGCGAGCATACGTAGATACAGCTAGTTTCAAAACCCTCTCGTGCTTGATATTCCCTTACCTGCAGGAACCGCCTCGTGGCAAGCAGGCTAAGTTGAAAAGGCTACGTCACAAGTCATCAGGCTAAGTCATCATCAAAGATGCTGGCATACACAGGTCACCAATACAAATATTTCCCACCTATTCCACTTATAAAATCTTTACCCACCTATCTCACTTTTGAAATCTTTACCCGCCTATTTCACTCTTAAAATATTTACCCACCTATTTCACTTTTGAAATCTTTACCCGCCTATTTCACTATTCAAATCTTTACCCACCTATTTCACTATTCAACTATTTACCCGCCTAATCCACTTTTTCAAATCCCCACCTGCAGGAACACCCCCGTCGTGATCGGGTAAAAATTGCCCTGCAGTGGTATCTTGGCCATCGCCTCGCGCCGCATGAGGTGCAGCCCGTTCTGGTCCGTGTACGCGACCGCCTCCACCTGCTCCCACCGCTTGGCGTCCGTCACGCCCGCCTGCCTCGGCCGAACACTGCCATCTGCCCCCCCGCCGCCGCTGCCACCACCACCGGCTGCTGTCATACGCCCCCTCACCGAATTCGACGAGGAGGACGAGGAGAAGAGGGAAGAGGAAGGGACGCCACCGGGCGGAACCTTTTGGAAAACGTTGCGGATGCCAGTGTCGTATCGGACCACGAGCTCCGTGCTGCCGCCGCCCACGCGGCCAGGGTTCCGATATACCCTTCCCAGGGACGTCACGTCCACGTGGTGCACGACGTGGATGCCCGCCGCCTGCAGAAGGGGCGCCTCGTCTCTCCCTCCCCCCGCTTGCGACCCTGCCCTATCCCCTGCGCCGCCAAAAGAAGAAGACGTTGATGTCGGCATCGCGCTGGTGTCCACGAACAGGCGAAGCGTGCGGCCGAGGACGACCGTAGGATCGGGGAACGACCCGCTGGACACCCACAGGCGGGACTCGGTCACTAAGGGGCCACGGGAAACGGCGAACGAGGCCGCCAGGTGGCCGCCCTGGAGCACCGACCCCGGCGGGCTCTCCGGCAGGAACAGGTACGCGCCGCTCTTGGACCCGGAATACACGAGGTAATCCTCGACCAGCCGGGTGGGCTGACCAGGGTCACCGTGGCCCTCCCCCGGCCCATGGGAGGATGAAGAAGAAGAGCCCGCGGAGGCAAAGGCTTGGGAAGAAGAAGAAGCAAACGAGCCGCCAGCAGACGAGGACGAGGGGTCGTTGGCCGAGGCGCCCCCACCTGGCTGTTTGAGCTCCACGCGGGTCATGGTACCCGTTGCGGATGACAGGAATAGTCTGTGCCAGGTTCCTTCTAGGATTGTCTCCTCGCCGGCGCGGCTCGCGGGGGCCGCTGTCGAGTGGAAGGGCCCGCGGGACTTGGGCGGCGGCCCCTGGCCCTGCGTGTGGACGGTAATGCTGGCGGCCACGCTGGGTGACGCGCTGGACTCGCCCTCCTGCGCCGCGGGGGGACAGGGGTGAGGCACAGGACAAGGGGCAAAAGGGTGCATTGGTGTGAGGGAGCCGAGGGAAAAGGGTGCATTGGTGTAAGGGAGGGGAGGGGAGAAGGGTGCATCGGTGTGGGGGAGGGGAGGGGAAAGGAAGGAGGCACGCTGGGCCTACCCTCCTGCGGCACGTGGGGACGGGGGTGCATTGGTGCAGAGATGGGTGGGCTACGGGTGCAGAGGGTGGTAGGAAAAGGGTGCAAGGAGACGTGGGAAAAGGGCGCAGAGAACCGGGGGGAAAGGATGCACTGGTGGGAGATGCAGAGCCGTGGAAAAGGCAGAGCCGTGGAAAAGGGTGGACAGCTATACAAAGGGGTAGCACTCACCGCGTGGGCCCCCGCAGTCCTGTGGCCAGGGGGCGGGGGTGGGAGATGACGCGGAACAGTAGAAAAGGTGCACGGGTGGAGATTATGTGGAGAAGGCCGTGGGGAAAGGGGCGCTGTTTCGTTGCCAAATGCAGGCCCACGTTGCCAAGTGCAGGTCCATGGTGCCAAAATGCTGAGCAGTACAAGGGTGAGTTGATAGCAGATGTCGTGCCATCCTGCCGCAAGTGGGCACCGGCGGAGCAGCGGAGAGAGGATATCTCGTTTTGGGGACTGCAGATCAGGGGAAAAGGGCAAAGAAAAATATATAAGGTACATTAATTAATAAGCCTTGACACGGATGGGTGCAGAGTCACTAGTGCCTCGCCATCCT
Source organism: Mesostigma viride (assembly GCA_009746045.1). Lineage (NCBI taxonomy): Eukaryota > Viridiplantae > Streptophyta > Mesostigmatophyceae > Mesostigmatales > Mesostigmataceae > Mesostigma > Mesostigma viride. The sequence continues at coordinate 3,873,240 of RPFO01000175.1, read as the reverse complement.
GCAGCGGTAGCAGTCCAAGCAAAGCCGTTGCTGGGTAGTCCTCGCTACTACGGTAGGGGATGCCGAGCTACTGGAACACGAGATGCCTTGAAATGGGGGCATCGTCGGGCCACCCTGCACTCCATGTTACTGTTTGTGCTGTTTAATTATATTATCAAATGATCAATTTCAACTTGTATCATTCTTTTCAGTAACAATAATGACTGTTTCGTTCATGACGGCCCACCTGCAGGGGCCGCAGGGTGTACGCGGTGACCCCCATCGCCGGCACCTCGGCTCGAAACCACAACGCGAACGTGTCGCTTGACCAACCCCCCGGCGCCTTGTCCACCCACACCGGCGCCAGCTGGCTCGGCACGCTCCTTCCCCCCCCCTCGGCGACCCCGCCCTCCGTCACCTCCACGCGGGCCGCGTTCACAATTACCCGGACCAGCTCGCTACGCGGGTGCGCCAGCGCGTTTGACAGCAGAATGCTCCGGGGACCCTGGGACACATCAACCAGGGCGTCCTCGTGGCGGAAGTTGAAGCTCCCCTGGAACGTGCCGGGGCGCACGCGGGTGATGTGGGGCTGGAGGGAGCCAGCTGGCAGCAGAAGGGCGGACGCGGCGGACGCGACGGCGTGCGCAGCAGCAAAGGAACGCTCGACGCGCTTGCCGTAGTCGATGACGACCTGTGCGGGCAAGCATTTCGGGGGGGGAAAAAGCGAGGTGTGCACGGAAGAGAGGAGAATCAGAAACAGACAGATGGAATAAAGAGCCGTAGTCCATGAGCACCTGCAAAAACGCGCGGGGCGCACAGCATCAATAATACCGTAAACATATACTAGTACATGAGACAAAGTCCTTACATCATACTACAGTATAAGACCGCCTATGGAATGAGAGTGCACGTTGAGGGCCCACTGAACGCGCACAATATTGCGGTCCGTGCCGCCCCCTGATTGGTTCTAACAAATGCTACCATACACTACTGTATACCTGTGAAGAGATATAGTAATGTCTGCGTCCTCGGACCGTCTTGACCTGCTCCCTGAATCTGCATGCAAGATGGGTAGCAACCGCGCTCTGCTACGGTTGCACTTGTTGCGCCCCAAATCATGGCCCTTCCGTCAACACGACGGTCACTTGGTGCTGACGCAACATGGAGTACGTTAGGCACCATGTATACAGCTTTGCCAGCACCTTGAACACAGCTTTGCCAGCACCTTGGGTACAGCTTTGCCAGCACCTTGAGTACAGCTTTGCCCACACCTTGAACACAGCTTTGCCAGCACCTTGAACACAGCTTTGCCAGCACCTTGAGTACAGCTTTGCCAGCACCTTGAACACAGCTTTGCCAGCACCTTGAGTACAGCTTTGCCAGCACCTTGAGTACAGCTTTGCCAGCACCTTGAACACAGCCTTGCCAGCACCTTGAACACAGCTTTGCCAGCACCTTGAGTACAGCTTTGCCAGCACCTTGAACACAGCTTTGCCAGCACCTTGAGTACAGCTTTGCCAGCACCTTGAGTACAGCTTTGCCAGCACCTTGAACACAGCCTTGCCAGCACCTTGAACACAGCTTTGCCAGCACCTTGAATACAGCTTTGCCAGCACCTTGAACACAGCTTTGCCAGCACCTTGAGTACAGCTTTGCCAGCAGCTTGAGTACAGCTTTGCCAGCACCTTGAACACAGCCTTGCCAGCACCTTGAACACAGCTTTGCCAGCACCTTGAATACAGCTTTGCCAGCACCTTGAACACAGCTTTGCCAGCACCTTGAGTACAGCTTTGCCAGCAGCTTGAGTACAGCTTTGCCAGCACCTTGAACACAGCTTTGCCAGCACCTTGAACACAGCTTTGCCAGCACCTTGAATACAGCTTTGCCAGCACCTTGAACACAGCTTTGCCAGCTTAGCCAGAGCCAGGGCACGTTGGCTGACGAAACTGGCCTAGTTGTGTTTTGTGTCGGATCCGTGGTCTGTCACCGCGGAGATGGCGTTCGCACAAATTTCACTTGCGACGGAAGCCACATTCGGACGCGGGACGGCCTGTCTGCCTGGGGACTGGGGGTGCGCGAACGCCTGGCCTGGCGTTGTTGATCGACAGGGTATTTTGCTTAAGATCACTAAGCCCCCAAGAAGACCAGCATTTGATTGACACAATGAGTGGACCATCGACAATGGTCACGCGTGTCCGCGCATGAACCGACTTCCTTGTGGACATGTCCTGGGTCTCAATGATACCATACCGCACCCATCCACGTACGCCTTGGCACAGGGTCCGGCCGTGAGATAATTTACAGCAGGAATTTGCGTGAATAGAGTGCAGGAACGCGACCGCGGTACGCCATCTACTCCACCCGCAACGGCCAAGGTGGCGGACATGCCGCGGAACCGCAACACTTTGGCGGTCTTGGCAGCCAGCACGATGAGCGCCCTTGCGAACGCGACGTTCAACAACGTGGTCCTGGCCTTGCCACTAACTTATTAGGACCGTGCTCACAACGGCATGTATGTGGCCATCGCGCAATTTGATTATAATATCCTTGTCCATGTTGTGCTCTTCATCTTGGATTAAGCACGATGCTCATGCCCCTTTTATCAAGGATTGACTCGCATGCGCTCGACCAGACGACCACCGTGATTTGATTGCTTGAGCCTGGGGCCAATCCTGATTGAACTATTCAATCGAATCGCGGCACAACTTCAACTTATCCTCAAGGTACCAAATGACGTCCATGTGTCCATAATAAACGGTTTGGAAGCGTCACCTAAACAGCAGTTGACGCGGAGAGCTGACACGAACGACGACTTCGAGGCATGTCTGTGTCCAAATAACAAGCCAACTGACCATGGCAATAAGGAAGAGCGGGTGTTTGCGTTTACACGCGCACAACTCTCACGATGTTGTGACCTAGCCATCACAAGCACATGAACAACCCGTCCGGCGGTTCAGACAATTCTGTCCTAGGGGTACTACTGTATTATGGGATTGTACCGCCCGCTGTGTTGTTCCAACCACCGCAAAGCAATGCTGTGTTCTATTTTTGTTTTGCGTCGTGCAAGTGCCTAGATGCTTGGCAACGGTAACCATGTGTTGCCAACCACTTCTGGTGGTAATCTGCCCGGTGCGAATGGCAAGTGCAAGTCACCTGGTGGCCAATGTGGCAATGTCCACATCGATGGCATCATGATAGGTCCTTGGCCTGTGCCTGCCAATTTGCTAGCATGTTAGGAAAAAAATGTTTGGGACGACGCCGACGGCAGACACTCAGATTTCTCAGGTTTCTTAGGTCCCATTTTTGCATGCACTTTTCTCTTTTCGACTTCACATTTACTATGTGTTGGCTGAATCTTTGCATTTGTACTGCTTTCCTCGCCGAGCTCACCAAGTAATAAAGGGAGCCACCGCCCAAGCAAAGTCGTGCAAAGTTCTTTACTACCAGCGTCGGCTAGGCTACGCTACTAGATGTTTATTACCGTTACGCCGCCGCTACGTTGCCGCCATTACGACGCGGGCCACCTCATGCTGTTGGCCTTTGGGGTGGAGTTGTCTGGTTACAGGACCACTACCGTGTACTAGACTTTGGCAAAACTTTGGCGAGCAACCCCACGACGCAACCAGGCCTATGGCACCCATGTAAGGGGACCCCTACGGGCGACCACTTGATCGCGGTCGCCGCGGCATGCAACTTGCATACAGAACAGTTTGGGGCAACAGATTGGGCAAACTTTTCGCAGTGACAGCTCGTGGCAATAATATAGGGCAATACCTCAGTTGTCTACTTTCGTGGTAGTACCTGGTAGCAGTGGTATCTCAATAGGGTAATACCTCTGTTGTCTACTTTCGTGGTAGTACCTGGTAGCAGTGGTATCTCCATAGGGCGATCAGCTACAGACCCTTTCATCCCACCATGGCGCTTATATGATGGTATTGTATCCATAATACCTCATTCTATGCATCCATAGTACCTCATTTCATGTATCCATAATACCTCATTCTGTGCATCCATAATACCTCATTCTGTGCATCCATAATACCTCATTCTATGCATCCATAATACCTCATTCTGTGCATCCATAGTACCTCATTTCATGTATCCATAATACCTCATTCTGTGCATCCATAATACCTCATTCTGTGCATCCATAATACCTCATTCTGTGCATCCATAATACCTCATTCTGTGCATCCATAATACCTCATTTCATGTATCCATAATACCTCATTCTGTGTATCCATAATACCTCATTCTGTGCATCCATAATACCTCATTTCATGTATCCATAATACCTCATTTCATGTACCCATAATACCTCATTCTGTGCATCCATAATACCTCATTTCATGTATCCATCATACCTCATTCTGTGCATCCATAATACCTCATTCTGTGCATCCATAATACCTCATTCTATGCATCCATGATACCTCATTTCATGTATCCATCATACCTCATTCTGTGCATCCATAATACCTCATTCTGTGCATCCATAATACCTCATTCTATGCATCCATGATACCTCATTTCATGTATCCATAATACCTCATTCTGTGCATCCATAATACCTCATTCTGTGCATCCATGATACCTCATTCTGTGCATCCATAATACCTCATTCTGTGCATCCATAATACCTCATTTCATGTATCCATATTACCTCATTCTATGCATCCATGATACCTCATTTCATGTATCCATAATACCTCATTCTGTGCATCCATAATACCTCATTCATGATATCTCACCCGTTGTGTTGCTCATGGAGCCATACTAGTACAATTCATCGTACATCATGTCATTGACATTGATATTTATTTAGTAGTACACCACCACCACCACCACCTCATATATGCAACAACAATAGCACCTCATATATATAGTAGTATATATATACTACAGCAACTGCATCTCACATATACTACGACAACAACATCTCATACATACTACATAAATACATACTACAACAATGACATCTCATATACACTACAGCAATCGCATCTCACCGGCGCACGACTCGTGCCCGTGATCGCGTCGTGGTGCTGAAACAGCGCCAAGTCCTTGCGCGCCGTCTCGAGGCGAGCCGCCCAGCCCTCCGGTGTCGCCCGCTCGCCCACCCTGGCGCGCACGAACGAGTGCAGCACTTCCGCCGCCCGCAACGCCGCCGCCAGCAGCGCGCCCGCACCTTTGTAGAAGGACCGCGACGCGTAGTACCCGGACCAGTAGTCGCGATTCACGTCGTCGTACGTGAAAAAGTCGCCCGCAAGGGAAGGCAGCGGCGCCTTTGGCGACCCCGGTAGGAAGGAAGCCCCACCGCCTCCAGTACTACTGGCGCTAGCGGCACTCGGGCCCCATGCACCCTCCCCTGACACGTCCGATGATGTCATCGATGAGGAGGAAGAGGATGGCAGGAAACCAGCCCCTTCGCCGGCACGCACGATGGCCCCCCGTAGACTAAAATAGCTCCCTGAGCCCGACGAAGCGCCGTCCTTTCCGTGGCTTGAAGCGGCACTGCCGCCACTACCGCCAACGCCACCCGCGGGGAGGAAACGGCTCCCCTGTGTGCTCGTGCCGGGTGGCGGGAAAAGGGACTCGTACCCGTGCGTCCAGTTGAAGCTGGGAGGCGCGTCCACGTGCCCCGCGAGCGCCGCAAAGTAATCAGCCAGGGTCCCCCATCGCAGCTCCACGTTGAACGAGGGGTCGCGGTTGAGCAGGGTAAACGCGCGCTCGTAGTTGGACAGCTGGCGGAGCGCGCTGTGCTCAGTAAGCAGGCGGAAGTCGTCGCCTGTGGGATGGTTGCGGGGGCGTGAGCGTAGGGCGTAGTAAGTGCCCTGCTTTCGTCGCATCTGGAAGAGGGCTTACCCCCCAAAAGGCCTATACTCGGTCAGCAGGCAAAAGTTATCCCCTGCGGGCACTTCATAATTTTTTTCCCCGGAGGCATGCATGCGTGTGTTGTGTGTGTGTGTGTGCTGGTGAGATTCTCCCGAGTTAGGCGGCGTACAATCGGGGGCATCGTTGTAGTAAGCCATGCGCCCAATTAAAAACCAAGGTTACAAAGATGGCGAAGCAAGGGACGGTCTTCGCGAGTACACATGACGGTTACCAATTCCCAGCGTCTACAAAGTGGAACTATATACGTATGTATTGAGAATGATAAGTTACGGAAATGAGACCGGCATGCAACAAAAGGAAACTGCCCATGTCAGAGAGGAAGGACCGTAAAGAAAAGAAAAGAATCACCGTGTTATATATATATATATATATATATGCGAGCAAGTGGATGGGGAACCCACCAAGAGAAACATTTGCAGTGCGCAGTATTCAGAACAAACACCGAGTATAAAGTATCACTTTATACTTGGAGTACCACTATCGCCATCACTTGGTCAAATACATTATTGTTTGGTCGAATACATAGGATATAAACTAATGTGTGGCGCCCCACCCGCCGAGCGGCACTCGTAGTGTACAAGATTCAGAACAAACACCAAGTATAAACAGTGCCATCACCGTTTGGTCGAGAATATAGTATGATAGTATAAACTACAGCACGGTGCCCCACCCACCGAGCGGCACCAGCAGCGTGTGCGTTCGAAACAGCGTCGCCTTCTTGCGGTACTGGTCCAACAACTTGGTTGCGTGCGTCGTGGCCGACGCGTCGTCCATCGACGTCAGGTCGCGCGCGTTGATGCCCCAGGGGCAGTGGGTGCGCTCAAAGTCAAACTGAACCACGTCACACAGGCAATAGTAAAGAGCGCACCATGTACAGGGATAGAGCATATTGAACAGCAGTACAGAAATATGTACACTGCAGATATCAGAAATGGAGATAGAGCATATCAAACGTGGGGCGTATTAAATATGGTGATGGAGCCTATCCAATATGGGGCGTATCGTTGACGCCAAGGGGGCAGTGCGTGCGCATGATATCAAACAGTGCCATGTTGCGCAGGGGAGCAGACATGATTTTTTCTTCTATAAAAAAATGCCACGTTGCGCAGGGGAGCAGAATGATGTACCCTTCTGTGACTGGCAACAGGGTATGGAGCGGTGCAGGACACATAGGCAAGGACCGCCAAAGCCCATCATGGACCGCACACCAACTAGGAGAGCAACATCGTTCCCTCACATCACACCCATGACGTAACCCTGCAAAACTCGTGCACATGAGGGAACCCAGCAGAAAATAATCTCAGCATAGGTAATTTACGTTTGCAGTCAATCCTGAAAAACACCGTTCCAATTCCCAAACCCGCTGAGACTATACCTGAACCATTTAAATATGAAAATCTATTCAATGACTAAGCATGTAATATAATTCTCTATTCATCGGTTCATGACGCAAGGGGGTAGTTGGAAAAGAAACACATACCTAGAGCTATCAACGCCTTGCCATCAGGTGGTTGCATCACAGATTTACAGCTGATAGGTACCTAAGCAAGATGGGTACCTAAGCCTTGCCATCAGGTGGTTGCATCACAGACTTACAGCTGATAGGTACCTAAGCAAGATGGGTACCTAAGCCTTGCCATCAGGTGGTTGCATCACAGACTTACAGCTGATAGGTACCTAAGCAAGATGGGTACCTAATGGGTACCTAAGCCTTGCCATCAGGTGGTTGCATTACAGACTTACAGCTGATAGGTACCTAAGCAAAATGGGTACCTAATGGGTACCGAAGCCTGGTGGTTGGATAGCAAGCTCATACCTAATAGGAATGTGATAATAGGTACCTTATAACAGGTACCTAAGACTGGCAATGCACCTGGCAGCACACGACCGGCAATTCGTGAGTAAGCATACACTCAACTCATAGAAACTAGTAATCAAGCCCGGCTACCAACGATCGGTGTATTATACGCGCATGATAAACAATACCGCAATACGCCAACCCCCCCCAATACGCCACCCCCCCCCCATTTTGTATAATGCGGCATATTTACCGTATAACACGGCGTACTAACTCACACGGCCAATGATGGCCTTTATCTACGCTGGTCCGTGACTCGACCCACCTGGCAGCACACGGCCGGCTCCGGCCCGCAGGTGTGGGGGATATCGTACGAGAAGAACGGCAGCACGTGTGTGAGGAAATCCGAGCGCCCCATGGCGTCCCACGGCTGCCTCCACCTGAACTCGAGCGCGCGCTGCTGCGCCAGCATCTTCTTCATCTCGTAGTGGACGCGCTGGACCACCAGCGCGCGCACGCCCGCTAACCCCAGCATGCGGGGCATGATCGAGGACAGCCCAAACGGGTCGTTGGCCCAGCTGGTGCGGGGGAGGGCCGACCGGCCCAGGTGCCGGGCGACCCAGGTGTGGCCCTCGTGCAGCTGGTGGATGATCGGGTAGAGCGTGCAGACGGCCTCGTCGTTCATGACCCATCCGCCCGTGGGAATCTCGAATTGGCCATTGGAGACAAGGTTGCGGAATGTCTCGCGGGTGGCGTCATTCTGGTCCTCCCACCTGCGCCGCGTCAGGAACGATAAAAGAACAACAGTAATAATAGTTGTAATAATAATAATAATAATAATAATAATAATAATAATAATAAAGCACATGAGAGGGCCATCGTTGGAAGCTGCAGACGATTGTGTACACTTGGCGGCATCAAAGAGAGGACCACGGTCACTGGCTAAAGCAGCAAAAAATAACTGTTTCATTCACAACTGTTTCATTCACAACTGTTTCATTCACAACTGTTTCATTCACAACTGTTTCATTCACAACTGTTTCATTCACAACTGATTCATTCACAACTGTTTCATTCACAACTGTTTCATTCACAACTGTTTCATTCACAACTGTTTCATTCACAACTGTTTCATTCACAACTGTTTCATTCACAACTGTTTCATTCACAACTGTTTCATTCACAACTGATTCATTCACAACTGTTTCATTCACAACTGTTTCATTCACAACTGTTTCATTCACAACTGTTTCATTCACAACTGATTCATTCAGTCCCCCATCTGGTTGGTATCAGAGACAGGGCCACCGTCACTAGCTAAAGCAGCTAGATATAATCGTTCAGTCCCCCCATCTGGTTGGTATCAGAGACAGGGCCACCGTCACTAGCTAAAGCAGCAAGATATAATCGTTCCGTCCCCCCATCTGGTTGGTATCAGAGACAGGGCCACAGTCACTAGCTAAAGCAGCAAGACATAATCGTTCAGTCCCCCCATCTGGTTGGTATCAAAGAGAACACCACTATTCATTTTCTCACCACAGCGCGAGAAAGGACACCTCTGGGTAGATGAACCGCCGCGCCTTGTCCCGCGACAGCAACGCAGTCATGGTGTTCAGTAAGTCTGCCGTCTGCGTCCGGTAGTACTCGGTATATGAGACACGCCACCCTGGATCTGTGTGGCTGTGAGGGACCACAAACACCCGTAGCTTCTTGGTCGCTTGCGCCGCCTCGCCCCCGCCCACAAACTCGTCGTTGTTGTACGTGACCGGCCACCCTTGCTTCCAGACCCCGCCGTCGAGATTGGAGAATTGGCAGCCCGCGTTCAGCTCGAGCGTGCTGAAGTCAGCCCCGTCGACCGCGTTGGCTGCTGCCGCCTCCCACGCGGACTCTTGGGTGTGGTCGGCCACTGTGGCGATGTGGCCGCTGTACTGGTTGCTACTGTGACCGCCGCCAGTTGTAGAGTGACCAGTGTTGTGGTGGCTAGTGGCGAGGTCAATGGGCTGGGGGTCTCCATGGCTGGATTGAGAGGCGTGGGCGCCGGACGTGCTGGCCGAGATGTGCAGGCTCCCTGGGGTGGCGGCGTGCTGCGCCGATGCTTGCTCGACCAACCCTGTAGCAGGTTTAAGAGCAAATCAAGGGCATGAGCAGGGAGCAGAGTGAGGACCACAGCAAGGAGATGAGCGAGCGAGGCAATCGTTGAAAGGGGTGCACCATGGTCGTTAGGACATAAGGAAAAACTGATAAAGGGAAGAAGGGGGCAAGAAGAGGGTAGGAAGAGGGGGGGAAGAGGGGGAGAAGAGGGGAAGCAGAGGGCAGGAGGAGGGAAGAAGAGGGGCAAAAAACGGTTCATAATGCACCAAAATCCTCCTTTTAGGAGACACAGGAGCGTTTTGGACTCTTTTAAGCCTGCGATTTACCAGCTAACATTTAAAACTGCGGTGTACTACTTACCAGCATGGCTAAGTGAATGTTAACGAAGGGGGGAAAGGTACTCTAGTTGACATAACTTGTTACAAGCGTGGCTACATGTATATGACCAAAGGGGGGAAAGGTACTACAGTTGACATAACTTGTTACAAGCGTGGCTACATGTATATGACCAAGGGGGGAAAGGTGCTCTAGTTGACATAACTTGTTACAAGCGTGGCTACATGTATATGACCAAAGGGGGGAAAGGTACTACAGTTGACATAACTTGTTACAAGCGTGGCTACATGTATATGACCAAAGGGGGGAAAGGTACTACAGTTGACATAACTTGTTACAAGCGTGGCTACATGTATATGACCAAAGGGGGGAAAGGTACTACAGTTGACATAACTTGTTACAAGCGTGGCTACATGTATATGACCAAAGGGGGAAAGGTACTACAGTTGCCCTAATCCCAAAATCCTGCACCACGCAACCCTGTCCGACTCCCAGAGAGTGTCCCCTAGAGATGTGGTGGGAATGGGCCGGTGGTGAGAACTAGCCTAGATAGGCACTTAGCAGTGCTCCCGTTGGCCCCAAGAAACGGTGCTACAAATTCCACTGCCCCAAAAGGGCACACACTGCTCCCACAGCCCCCAGAATGGAAGAAAAAAAAAAACGTGCACCCAGTGTCCTACACCCCCGACAAGGAGGGGATACATGCCCCCCAAGGCGTGTTTTGGAACCCTCCCCAAAGAGGCCTCTCATGAACCTCCCATAAAGCCTCTCATCACGCTCCCATGAAGCAGTCGCTGGGGAGTGAGGGGGTTTCAGCATGCGAGTGTCGGGCTAGGTGCACAGCAGGGGCATGCAGGATGGTGCAGGATGGTAGGATTATTTGGCGCACAGGACTATCACAGAGACAACCAGGACTATCTACGTACTGTGCACCTTTGCGTGCGGTCTTTGGATGCTAGCGCGCGCATGCTCCATGCTAACATGCACGTTGTACCCACTTGAATAATGTACACGCCGATTCCATCCCCCCGCCCCACCCACCCCTCCCCCCCGTTTGGATCGCATCGCAGTTCACTAGAGCTAAGCACATGCCATTGCTACACACACGCACAAAAGGTTCCTTTTCTTCCCTCTTAACCGCCCGTCCCTCCTTCCCTCCCTTTCCCCTCCCCCCCTCCTTCCCTCCCTTTCCCCTCCCCTCGCCGCCCCCAAGCCCTGTGCCCCTACTAGTACTCTCATCGTGCCATACATGGGAGGTGGTCCGCGATGCAAGAAGCAGGAAGGGCAATCACAACTATTTCTTGACGCCGATAAACAGGAACGACCATGGCGCAGAAACGCGCAATTACCATCAGGCCGTGACGACTCACCGATTTCTCGAGAGGTAGGAAGCGGCAGCCTGTTGAAGCCCGCAAGACCGGCCACTTCGGAATGAGCCTGGTGGTCCGCATATAATGCTTGGTTCGCCGTACTGTAAGATGCCGAGTTGCTACCCCTGCCACTAGCATCTATCCGCATGTCGTAAGAGACGTCTGGAAGCTGTGTATGGCCGCGCATTACGAACAGCAATGTCGTTGTGACCATGACCAGGGCCGCCAGGAACATAATATGCCGCAATAGGCGTACAGGATTCATGTCGAGCCAAGATTAAAAGCACCACCGGTGCCTCTATATCGGCAAGAACGAAAATTTTCCTTGTTACTTAGTACAGCTTTGTCAAACGATGCCTGCCGGGCTAAAGAATTCTGCAGAGATGACAGGCCCTAGTTGCTATCATTTTGCCATGCTGGTTCACACATCGCTTAGACTTCCGACAACTTCCAGCTGCTTTAATCGACACTGCAGCAGGAGGCCGATTTCGGCCGGACATAACACCTTCATCAAAACATGTGGCCGGTAGCATGCAGCTGGGGTGGAAGCTCTCGACGAAGCCCGTGGCAGGATTCCATGAAAATGCAGTCGACTGTCGATTGATCGAAAAAGTTGCACGGCCAGCCAGTAAACGCCAGCTTCACGATCAGTGAGCTTACATGTAAAGGGTACCGTAGTTCTTTTCATTCAGTTTTCCCTGTATTATATGTTTCGGAAGCTACATAATGTTGCTATGTATCCAGGCATGGGCCGCTACTCGCTCGTCGCGAAATTGCGTATTACTAATTCTGGCATTCTTTTCCATATTAAAGGCCTTCCCCGCGCCCCGCGCGTGCATCATGATGGACGAGTGACGACGCGGCGCACTCCTCAGTAGAGGCAGACTAGCGTGCAAGCCCGGCCGCTGGGCGGTCAAATGCGGCTCGCCTCCATACTCGACGTCCTCTTGGGAGCTTAGACCTCGCATCCTCCCTCCATAAAAAATGGCCGCCTCCGCCGATCTTGTGTGGCTGCTTGTGCGCAACAATAGCAAGTATCTGCAGAAGCAGTGGGGAAAGACCACTCAGAAGTGCCAGTTTACCAGCGAGCCATTCAACCTGTCGGGGAAGAACTCGTTCAAGTATTCAGGTCAGGAGAACGATTATCATGGTTTGGGGATATGATGATGCTTGTTATACGGCAAAAAATCCGATACCTCTGCGGGACAGGATGCATTTTAGTTTATTTGGGGCTAAATTCCATGTTTGGGACACGACTTTTGCAGCTATTGACCTGTGTGGACGTCGCGAGTTGCTGCTACTGGAATTGCCTGCAGTTATTTCTTGGGAGATGCGGCATGTGGCAGTGGGAATTGTAGTTTAGATTGTGGATGATGGTCCGTACTTCTATAGGTGATCGACGACACTGTATGATTTGAGGCTCTGGGTGGAGAGTCCCGTTTAAAACACACAGGTTGAATTCCGGAGCGGCATTTACCCTGGCTGATCAATGGCGGGACCATGAGATGCTGGAATGGCGTATAGCCGTCGTGCTATGGATAGAAGCAGATTGCCTAGCTTTGGCATGGTCCCTGAGCGGCAAGGCTATGACAGCGTTACTGTTGCTGACAATGCTGTACCCATTGGCTGGTCAGGCCAAGTGACTAGGTCGTATGGCCAACTGTAGCTTTAGCCCTTGGTCGGTAACATCACTCACACTAGGTTGTCTTTTGCGTCCGAGATCTTTCCATCAGGAAAGCTATATATTTCGCTTAGACGTCGTAATGCCTCGGTGTTGCCCTGACTCCCCGCCCCCCCCCCCCTTGTCCCACGATCAATCATTTTTTACCTTCCTACAGGGCTTGCCAACCCCAAGGCGGTCCACATCTCTGCCGCGGGCGCCGAGAAGCCCTCGTCGGTGATCGTGAAGACGAAGAAGCCAAAGAGCGCCAACCAGCCCGCCAAGTCGGTCTCGGCGGTTACCCACACCTCGAGCGCGGTCCGTGTGATGCGTGTCGTGAAGAACAAGCTGGCCAAGAACCGCTACCGTCCTGACCTGACCCGCGCTGCCATGGCCCGTGTGTCCGCCATCCACAAATCGCTGCGCGTCATCAAGGCCGGCGTGAAGAAGTCCAAGTAAAGGGAGGCGCTTGAGTAAAAAGAAGGGCTCTCCCTCTCTCTCTTTCGTCCGTTCGTCGTTTCAATAAGCAGAATGACCGGGTAGGAGGCAGCACGTTTTGGCCCCTGGCGCCGTCCCTGCAGACACGATGGTCACGGAGCCAAAGGATGGTCAGGTCACCAACCGATGGTTGTCTCGTTGACATGCAGAGGCCCACGTTGGGTTGGATGACCTGAGGTTGGATGACGGTTGGGCCTGCGCAATCGCATGTGTCTCGAGAGGTGCCAGGGCATTTCATTATGTAATATATTTGCTGAAATAAAGACCCATACACGGAGTTGTTTTAGCGTACCGGCACTGGGCAGCATGTAGTTAACTATTTGCTGCTTGCCTCGATGCCGTACACGGAGGCTTGGGCACGGTGGGGCAGACTCGTTCATGCATGTGGGATGTTTTGAGGCAGCTGGGACAACCTGTTTCTTTATGTACGGCGTTCTACGTTACACCTGCGAATTGCGCGAACTTGTCTATTAGGAAAGGCACAGGGTGCGTGCGTGGATGTTGCGTTCCAGTTCAAATGTCCAATAGCTTCTGGGTTCAGTAGGATTTTTTTTGCCACATGGATATCTACCGGCATGTCAGTATGTGAGACAAGGATCTTAAGTGAGACAACTAACTTATGCATGTGGGAAGCGAAGGAGCGGAGTGGGAGGAGGGAGTGGAAGAGAGCGACGGTTAGTGTTAGCAAGAAAGCCAATATTGGACAGGGTGTGTACGAGAGCACTCTAGCTTGTGTTAAGTTAGACAATCAAAAAGAGGTCCACTATAACAAGGAGACAACCAGCGCAGGCCAGAAATCGGGAGAATCCGGACCATGGTAGCTCGAGCCTACCGCTATCTTGTCCGCGTTTTCGGGTCGTTCAGGATGATGAAGATGAATGGAGATGGAAATGTGTAGCCTTGTGCGTTGAAGTCATTGCTGGCTTACGTGTAGAGCGGCTAGATGACCTAGACGGTGGGGCCGGAAACAGCTTGCTCGATCAGGGCCTGTGTTTCGAGCCTAACTGGCCGGGAGTGTCTAGTGGTGAGCACCGGCCGGCACCTGCCGGCCATGCCCCGCCGACGCCCCGGCCCGCTCTACCGCCAGCAGGACCCCAAGGTCTTGGCCGCCCGGCACCGCCTCAAGCGTAACCCGCCGGCCGGTAACCGGTGCAAGGCCTGCCAAGCTCGCAACCAGGGCAAGGACATGTGGTACCACCTCGACCGGCTCGGCAGCCGGCTGCAGCGCACCCCGGTCCAGAGCATATGCACACGGGGGACGGCGCGGCACCGGTCAGCCTGGACCGCTGGCTGGCCTGCACAACGTTTCCTTGACAGGCCGGTGGGCGGGCTCGCGCCCCCCCCCCCCCCCCGCCGCTTCACCCCGAGACGGCCGCTCGTCTCGATGTTGCCGGACCCCCCCGGCCGCCGCCAGCGCCCCCCAGTCGGCCGCGGACTAGGTACCAAGTCCCCGCCTTGAAGGAGCTAGGGCTGCCTTGCCATGCACCAAGGACGTCGCCCCACCCCTTAACTTTGGAGGAACTGGACGGCGCCCATTCAGTTGCTCGCCTGCGGTACGTCATATATACGGCGGTCGGTGGCAACCACCTTTTGGCTGAGCTGCTGAAGACCCCCGACCCAGGTGGCGGTGCGGGAGCTTCTGCTGGCGTTCTGCAACCGTGTTCTGCTCTCCGATGAGCCTCAGCCTGCCTGAGTGGCAGACGGCCATGCATGACCGAGTCATGATCGAGCACTGTACAATCTTGAAGGGATCTGCTGCTGCGACCCCGGTAACTGTAGGGGTGTCACCATGAATGCCTCCATGAGAGCGCCGCGCTGAAGGTCTTCATGCGCATGATGCTGCATGCATGCACAGGCTCCGCGCCGCGCTGGACCCACCCCTGGGTGAGTCTCAGATGGGTTTCCGTCGTGGCCGTAACACTGTCAGTGGCTGTATGTCAATTTGTCGCGCGCCGGTTGATGGTGGAGGTGCGTTGTGTTTGCCCTTATGGTTTTCGGCGCTGGTCTTCATTTTTGTTGACTATATCAAGGAGACAACCAGCGCAGGCCAGAAATCGGGAGAATCCGGACCATGGTAGCTCGAGCCTGCCGCTATCTTGTCCGCGTGTTCGAGTCGTTCAGGATGATGAAGATGAATGGTGATGGAAATGTGTATCCTTGTGCATTGAAATTATGGCTGGCTTACGTGTAGAGCGACTAGATGACCTCGACGTATCATTGACTATATCATTCAAGGCTTTCAACATGGTCCTCTGGGAGGCTCTTTGGGCCATCCTATATAGCTCTGCCAGCTACGTTTGAACATCGCATTCACTCCCTCTCTCTTGCTTGGACTGCTATGCAGAATAAGAAGAGGTGGACCTGCCGCTACCTGAGTGAGCGACGCAAGCGCATTCTGTTCAAGGCCCTTGTCCTCAGCATCCTCCTTTATGGCTGCGAGGCGTGGACCCTGGAGGCCTGGACCAGGCGCTGAGCCAGCAGCTTGACGGCACCGTCACTCGAATGCTCCGTCATATCCTCGGCGTCCGCTACCAAGAAAGTCGCACCCGGGCCGAGCTCTACTGCGAGCTTCCTCTTGTCACCCATACCATCCGACACCGCCGCCTCCTCTTTGCCGGCCATCTTGCCGGCACAGACCAGGTGAATACCGATGTGGGCCCTGCCGGGGGGCTTAAGACGGGCCAACCAGGTAGACACCTCCTCCTATGGCAGGGTCCCCTTGTCCCATCGCAACCCACTGGCAAACTTGTGCGCGCCGGGCACCGGCGCGGCGCGACCCGGACCTATGTGACACAACTGCTTGAAGATGCCGGGGCTTCTGGGACTATCCGTACTCCACGCCCGCATGATTGACAAGGAGAAATGTGCTGCCATCTGCGATAAGCACCTTCCTGAGGGGTATGCTCCTGTTTTCTCCCCACGGGCCCCGCGGCCCGTTGCTAGCCAGGGTAGAAGTCCGCAGGTGGAGGTTGATTGGTCCTGAGGATAGCCGCGGCTATCCTCAGCCGCGCTACACTACCGCCTCGCCTGCCATTACAGTAGAGGATCGACAGCTCGGATGAGGATTACATCCCCATCTAGCGCTCAACGGTTGGGGGATGATGCTGGATGCAGACGATATTTGTGTAATTATTGCAGACGATTTTTGTGTAATTATTTTTCTAATGAGATTAGCATAGTACTCCGCAGAGTCTTTGTATCAGGGCATGCCTCGTATTTCGGACGAGATTAGACAGCGTAGGATAGCATTTGTAGGACACCTTGCTCGCACTAGCCAGGTCGACACCGCCCTTGGTCTGGCAGGCCCCCAGCGGCTTGGCCAGCCAGGGCGGCACATTCTGACCTGGCCTGGCCCCAAGGACATTCCCAAAAGGGTAGGGAAACATGTCACGAACTACGTACAGATGTTGCTGGATGACCTACTGGTCCCAGCCCAGTTTGAATACCGCATCCACTCTCTCTCCCTTCTTTGGACTGCCATGAAGAACAAGACGCGGTGGCAGAAGATTGTCAAGGCTCACACGCCCGACCCTGTGGGCAAGCCCCCTCCCCCCAAGAGGAGGAGGCGTTTTGACGAGTAGGGCAGTTAGGATTTTTCTAGACTAGGTAGATTAGCGTCAGGATAGTTAGATTACGTGGCTCTCTCCTTTCCACCACCCATCAAGGAATATGTGCTACATGATCTCCCACCGCCGAGGTCGTGGGGACAGCTGCGCCGCCCCCACCCCTGCTCCCCGCCGCCGCCGCCCGCCCGGCCGCCCTGGCCGGCCCCGCTGGGCCCCCGGCCCCGCCTAGGTCAGCGGCGGACTACCTAGTCCCCCCGCTGGTCGGCCCACTTGGCGACCCGTCTGACATGCCTCCTTTCACCTCTCGCGAGGTCACGGAGGCGGTCTGGACAGCGCCTGCGTTATGACGCAGCCACCGGCTCTGACGAGATTCCTGCCGCAGTTGTAAAACTTGCAGCCGAATTCGAGGACACAGGTGTTATGCTGCTCTTCCGGGACATCTGCAACCGCCTTCTGCTGTCGTCGCAACCACCTCCAGCGGCCTGGCAACACAGTTTTCGCACGATGCTGTACAAGAACAAGGGGTCGCCTGCCGACCCCGGCAACTACAGAGGGGTGTGCATTCAAAGTGCCCCCCTCAAGCTTCTTATGCGGCTCATCCTCAACCGCCTGCGCACGGCCCTGGACAGTCACCTCAGCGAGACTCAGCACGGCTTCCGTTCAGGTCGCAACACAGTACAGGCGCTCTTCGCTACTCGCCGACTGGTGGAGGAACTGCAACGCCTTCAGCCTGGTGAGTCCCCTTTGCACCTTGTGCTGGTGGACTTCATCAAAGCCTTCGATTCGGTTTTCTGGCCTGCGCTTTGGGACATCCTCGAGCTGTTCCGGATCCCCCGCCCCCTGATTGCTGTCATCCGCAACCTGTATGAAGGGTCCACCACTTCGGTGCGCCCTTCTTACGGGACCACGCCCCCATGCCCTTTACAGAAGGGTGTGTGGCCGGGCTGCGTGCTGTCGCCCTACCTGTTCATTATTGTGGTCGAATACGTAATGATTCAGGCGCGCAAGCGATTTGCCCGCATCGTGGGCAGGGAACCAGGAGTGCCGGTTGCTAACAAATTCTGGCATGGCGGTGCGGACACGGAGATTCGGCTGGCAGACATCATCTACGCCGACGACACCACCCTCTTCGAGGACACTGAGCACGTGCAGACATGGCTTGACTGCCTGGCTATCGAGGCTCGTGCAGTGGGGCTTGAGGTCAGCAAGAAGACAGAGGCCCTAGCGGTTGGGCTCACCAACTCACCGCCGCCCCTCTATCTCCTCGACGGCTCTCGAGTCCTGTATCGGGACCGCGTCAAGCTGCTGGGCAGCCTGCTCCCCAGCTGCGAGGTTGATGTGGACCATCGCATCTCCCTCGCCTGGCACGCTTTACGCCAGTACCGGGCCCTGTGGCGCAAGCCCCTGGGCAAGCTCGAGAAACAGGACCTGTTCAAGGTCCTCGTCCTTCCTGTTCTCACGTATGGGGCCGAGACGTGGACCCTCACCGCCGACCTGGCCCGCAAGCTGGACCGGCGGCGCGGTCACCAACATGCTGCGTTCCATTTTCAGAGTAGGATATGCTGCTCACGTCCGCAATGAGGACCTGTACCAGGGCATGCCCTATATCACCAGCACCATTAAGCAGCGACGCCTGCAGCTAGTAGGGCACCTAGCTCGCACCAACCAGGTCGACACCTCACGTGGCCCCCCCGTAGGACTGCGACTGAGCCCAGCCTGGCCGGCACCTCCTGACGTGGGCCGGGCCCCGCAGTGCTAGACGCCGCAAGGCCCGCACCTTCAAAGAACAGCTAGTCGAGGACATGGGGGGCCTAGGCCTCTCCGTGATTTGGAAGAAGATGATGGACAAGGCCAAGTGGGCCCCGGTCATAGAGGACAACGAGCCCCCCCCAGTGGGGAAGCGCCCGCGTGTGCAATCCCGTGGGAGGCACGCCAGACAGCTCCCCTAGGGCAGCGTGCGGCTGTCTAGATAGATGTTGTAGTTAGAATGCTGATAGATAGATGTAGTGTGTAGCTGATGTAGCTAGATTAGACCGGTAGGACTGTTTGCACCCACCCATCCATCCATCGGGGTTATAATGCTCCGCAACGGGAGCACGAGTCTAATTAATTAATTAATTAATCTCCCAACGGAGGCATGTTATAATTTAATTTAATTTAATTTTAATAGTACTCCGTGGCATGCCTTTGCGCATGACACGCAAGTACTTACTGGTGACATGCAGAGGTGGCAGACGATTGTCCAGGCTCACACGCCGGCCCCTGTGGGCAAGCTAGCCCCCTCCCCCGAGAAGGAAGGGGCGCTTTGCTGAGTAGCGTAGTGAATGGTTTTCTATAGATTAGCGTAGAGTTAGCTTAGTTCGGTTGCGCGGCTTCGCCTGGACCTCCATATCCATCCAGCAAGGAAATACGTGCTACATGATCTCCCAACAGATCGAGTCATGTTATAATTTACTTTAATTTAATCTAATGGTCCAGTGGCTCCCGAACGGGAGCACTAGTTTTTAATTAATTAGTTAATGGTCCAGTGGCCACAGATAGGCTTGGAACTCATTCAGAGCTAGGCGCCGGTTTGGGAGTATATAAAGGCCTCTCCCGGAGCCTGCATGAGGGGTTTTAGGGCATACCAGGGTTCACCCAGAACCGACTAGTGTTATGCGGGTTAGGTCATGAGACAACTATTCCTGGATGCATGGCGATCCAATAAATGTCGTGCATGTGCATGACGACTAGAGTAGTCTTCTGAGAGAAAATGCGCGAAGATCGCAGAGGCCTCTGGCTAGAGAGTGAGGACTAGAGTAGTAATTGATATGGATCCTCGCTATTTGGTGGTTTCATGTGTCATGCATGGATGGCGCAATTACCAGTACTATCCTCAGATGCAAGGAGAACGTGCTCGAGAATCTCTTCCAGTCCAGGCAGTCATTAGTTGTCTCACTTATAATAGAAGCATGGATTACATGTAAAAGGCAGATTTTTCATAAGAATCGTATGACTCGTTCATTAGTTGTCTCACTTAGCATCAATGAGAAAATATGATGAGATATAAATCACAAAAGAGCAGAAGAATATTGGAGTCTGTATGACGTGCAAGGGCCGACCGCATGCCGCCACTTGCATGTCACAATCCACAAAATTGCGATAGAAAATATTCACAGGGTCCACACGTGCTGAAAAAAGTGCTAGTATACTTATTGCGTGACATGCCCCGAGCAAGCCCACACACATATCGAGTCATGCGCATGCACGTATGCTTACTTACAAGAGCGGACAAGTGCTGGCAACAGCAGGATGCCGAAAATCACGATCAAGGCGCCGTATTCAACCAGCAGCATGAGCCCAGGCTGTACAAGTTGGCAGGTTTGTTCACTCCATCCATTATGAGCATGACCAGGAGTGCACCGCAGCCACACACGCTCTCCGGCGACCGCTAGCTATCCCCTTCTTGCGAACGCAGGCTCCCCAGTGTCGATCTTCATGACCCCCGACCAACCACTGGCTCTGCTCCATAAGGGCAAAACCAGAGCATGCATGGACAGCAGCCCTAGCACCCTAGAAGCTGCCACATTGCCCAGGGCGCCCAAACGGAAGCTAACATGGATAGCCCGGAAACAAATGGATAACAATAGCCATGTGGCTAGGATGTCACCACCGCCATGCTGGGCTGCGCGGCCCTGCTGGCGTCCGCAATGCCCGCCGCCGCCGCATCTGCCCCCAGCTGCGTGGCCCCGCTGACAAACGCAACGTGTGCTTCGGCGGTAACAGGGACAGGTGTCGCCACCACCATGGCCGGTGCTGCCGCTGACATCTCCACGCCCATCACGGGGGCTGCCGCTGCCGCAGGGGGCGCGATCATCATGGCCGCGGGGGCAGGGACTAGCAATGCTGGCGCTTGGTGTGCTGGCGGCACGGCCACCCCCTGGGGGGGTCGGGCAGGTTCTGCTGAGACCTGAGTAACAGCTGATGTCGACACCGCGGGCGCCAGCATCCCGTGTGCTTGGGGCTCAGCGATGCGTCGCAACACAGGGAGGAGCGCGGTCACTTCGGCCATCGTCTGGCTGTGCTCGGCAATGATCCTATTTTTAGTCGCGAGCTCTGCCTGCAGCGCGTGCACCTGCGCCTGGAGCGCCATCACCTCGGCGAGCGGTCCCCTGGGGGGTGGGGGCCCTGGGAAGGCCACCCGCGCGGCCCCGTTGGCCGCGTCGGCGTCCAATCGGACACTTGTCAGCGCGAGCTGTATCGATGCGCCCGCGGGGGAGTCCGCACCGTCGGTGAGCCGCACAAAGGGGGGGACCGGTGACGGTGACTGGAACAAGGGGGTGGTCCCGATGGGGGTGGCGGGCGGGGCGGATACGTCTTGGAGGGACTGGCCGCGTCGCGGGATGAAGGTGTGCGCCGAGGGCCGGTGGTTGGTGCTCCCCGAGTGGATCTCAAACACGGACAGGGAGACGACCTGCGAGTGGGTCACCAGGGGGTGAGGGAGGGGGCAGGGGTTTAGGGGCATGTGGTGTGGACTTTCAAGTTAAAGGGGTATGGTGGATGGGTGGGTGCGTGGTGGGTGGGTGGGTGGGGGCGTGAGGAGGGAGGGAGAGAGAGAGAGAGAGACAGAGAGAGAGACAGAGAGAGAAAGAGAGAGAGAGAGAGAGAGAGAGAGAGAGAGAGAGAGAGAGAGAGAGAGAGAGAGAGAGAGAGAGAGAGAGAGAGAGAGAGAGAGAGAGAGAGAGAGATGTAGAGGGGGATGGACATGCAGTCGACCGGGGGAACCTGGTGGTTTTTGGATTGGCTGTGGGCAAAACAAGCCCGCATTTATTCTGGACTAGACAAAGCCAAAATGTTGTGGGACAAAAAGCCGTAAACAAACCACGATTGCGGTACCCTTGCAGGCGATCGGAAGCCAAGAATTGCAACTGTAAGGTTTTTCTAATGCCACAAAAGGTTTTAGACTACTTTTATTTTCCTTCGAATCTGTATGCAAGCCCATTCCACGCACCGTATTGCAGTGGTGGCACTCGATGCCCCCCTCTCGAACCACCCCCGTGAGCAACACCTCCCCCTTCTTGCTCCGGTAGTGCACCTCCTCGCCCACCAGTATCGCGCCCGACTCCACCAGACGACGCAGCATGAGCGAGACGCCGCCCGAGCCGCTGCCCAGCCCGCTGTCAGCCCGCACGCGTATCCGCTTCCGTGCCGACTCGTCGTCCGCCTTTGGCGTGCCAGAAGTTCCCCCCCCCGCAGGCGTGCCCCCGCCCAAGTCCACTTGGTGCATCCCCGGGGGCACCCCCCCGGCAACGATCCCTTCCGCAGTCTGCGGAACCGACCCCCCCGACGTCCCTTCGATATCCACCATCTCCGCAGACGCATCACCTGCAGTGGCCGCGCCGCTCTTGCTCGAGGGCGTGCCAGCCTCCGTCACGCCGCCGCCAGCGGCCGCGACGGCATCGCCGCGATCGGAGGCAGCATCCTCCACGGACAGCCTGACCGACGCGAGCCGCTTGGGGTCCCTGGGCGTCACCCAGGCGCCCGCGGCGGTCCGGCGCGCGAGCGTGGTCGCGTGGAGGCGCGTGCTAGGGACAGGTGGCGGCTGGGAGGCGATCCGGTTGAGCCGCCGGCGAACGCGCTTGCGGATGATGTCCGATGGGCGGAAGGGGGACCAGACATCCTTGACCTCGTCCCACTGCTGCGCGACGCGCACCTGGCGGATCATGGGGGGGGAGGGGGGGGGGCAGTTAAGAGGAAGTAAGCACGCGAGTGGGCAGCGGAGGGAGGCTGCGTATGGGTGGCGAACAAACAGCGAGGATGAGCAGGTGGCGTAGATACATCGAGGATGAGCAGGTGGCGTAGAAACAGCGAGGATGAGCAGCGATGAGCGACTCACACCTTGCAGGTGACGTGTTGAAAAGGGAGTGAGGCGGTAGCGGTGACAAGAAAGAATGTGCACGTCACATGCAGTGAACGTGGGACAGCAGGGACGGCAGCGCAATGACCGAACTAATATCGACGAGACAACCAGCGCAGGCCAGAGATCCGGAACGATATACTTCTGGCATAGGCGACATGCAAATGCCTACGGTGCCACTAGAAAACGAGACAGCAGAAGCGGAAGAAGCCAGCAGGAAAAAAGACCGGGACAAGAGGAAGCAATAACATCGAGTGAACATGGGGAAAAGAGAAAAAAGAAAAGGGGGGGGAGGGGGGGGGGAATAGGGAAAAAAATTCATAAACTAGCCGCAAAAAATTAGCCGGACAGCTAAAACGGTGCCACAGCCAGGATATGAATACATCGGCCGCACCAGGGTGGGCGACACACGTGGCCATCCACATAATAATTTTTATAACAGACTGAAATGGATGGCCCAAGGCATTATGATTAAATAACGGAAAGGGCCATGAAAGGGGACTTGCCCTACCTGCATGTGGGACACGCATCTATGCGCAGAAAGACCTTGCTAATGACACGAACGGGATTAAAAAGGGGACCAGTATAAAGGACCTGCCCATACCTGCATGGGCGACACGCGGCCATCCACTATTCTTCATTACCAACACAAACCAAACTTTGAAAGTTACGGAAAAAATAGCGAAGCAAACTAGAAAGCCTGCCCATACCTGCGTGGGCGACACGCGGCTGTCATCCATGGTGTCGGGGTACAGCACGTGCAGCGTGTTGTCTGACTCGACCCGGAGGATGCACGCCAGCCAGTTGCCGTCGTCCGCGTTCACCTCCACATAGTCCCCGACGTTGAGCGCACGTGGGGGGGCGGGCGGGGGCAGCGGGCGGATCCCGTGGAAATGCTTGTCGCCGCCCCCGGGCCGGTGTGGCGACGACGCCGAGCGTTTCCCGCCCGAGGGCGGATTGAACGCGACCCATTCGGAGAGCTTTGTGGTCAGGTCGGTGTCGGAGAGGAGCTCGTCGTAGCGGACGAGGCGCTTGCCGGGCTTGACCTCCAGGACCGTCCCGCTGAACCATGCGCCCTCGAGGCCTTGTTCCGTTTGGAGCACCTGCCGAAACGAGATTTGAATTTTAAAAACGATGCTATTGTTAGGCTTTGGACAGCATCGAAACAGTAGAGGGAATTATTGCGGTTTTTAGTCAGCAGCAGGTTAGCTTTTTGAAAAGCATCGTAAGGGAAAATGTGCCAGTTGGGGTCGAATAATGTTTGGCAAGTAGGCGTTCGGAGCTAGATCGAGAGGCGGCCACGTTTTTTGGGGGGGAGAATATAAGCTGTAATCGATTTTGACAGCATTCCAGGCCGTCAAAACACAGACGACCATGGTGTCTGCAGCAAACAACTCGGGGGGCATTACCGGCCCCATGCGCTGCATTAGCCAAGAATGCCGTCATAAAGAGCGACTTGCCAACAGCAGGTGGGAAACGGAATCCTCGTACTCAAGTCGGCAATTTGCACGGTTGCGAACGCAATGCTACGACATTACAGCAAAGATAATTTTGGACAAGGCAGGCAGATTTCCCTCCCAATACCAGAATCTGCCACCAAATCTCTTTAAAAAGCGCCGGGAATTTCGTCATGGTATACGCCTGCTTTCAAATTAAACCGTCGTAGGGAGAAACAGGCAACGCCCGGTGGGTGCGAGTCGGCTGGTGCCTTACCTCGACTCGCGTCCCCACGTCCAGGCTGACTTTCTTTTCCGGCTTTGCATGATCTGCATGGCGATTGATTCCATCATCACTGGCTTTGGTGTCTGTTTTCTGTTTCATGGTATCTATGACTGACTCCTGTTCGGCTTCCACAGTCGCGGTGGTGGCCTCCTCAGCCTTCACTTCTTTCACTTCATTCATGGCTTCTGGGGCAGTTTGCGTGCTCATGGTGCGCAGGATCTCGTAAGGTCAACTAACAGACTTCCTACATAAACTTTACGAACAATGTCGTAGCAATGGTCAATGTGATGGCTGCTGCTCGCGTGGGCGCGCGCGCACCGTCGCGGACATGCAAATTATGCCAACAAAAATGTCACGACTCACGAATCCTCGAGTCCGTCCTGGCGCAAAATTTTGTATTTCCGACCGCCTTCGCCCAACGTCGGGGAACCGCCGCGGCCAACCGCGCCAAGGACCAGATTCCACGAACGGTAGCGGGGGCAATTATGGGATCTAGGACCGGGCGTGCTTGGCTCAGCCGGAATGTAGAACGAGCAGGCGTATCTCGCGGTGTCCATTGGTGACACGGCTGACACTCGCACGCCGAACAAAATTTGTTCAACACGCGATGTTCACGGCCATCGAGAAGGCCTGCGTCGGTGCCTTTCCCTGCCTTAAAGTACGCAGCGCGACGCCGGCCCCTCGAGACCGTGCATGCCCTCTTCCGGCAGCCCCGCCCCCCTCTGGCCCGCTCGTCAACGCCCGACAGAGGCAATGGGCACCCTCAGAAACGAGTCAAACGACAGTTCTTACAACGTGCATTCCGGAAAACGACGACCTGGCCATGGCGGCATGCGCCCACGCATGGCATTTCCGTTTGCGTTCGAATTTTCTGACCAAACTCAGGAAATTGATTTTATACGTCCTAAAGATCATACAGGCCAATTTTTGGTTCGCGGGAAAGCCAGTTGATAGGTGTCGGCAGCGTTCTTGCTGGAAAAAACTGCGATCAGGCCGGACGATAGAAACGTTGACAGCAATAACTTTCCGGCGTATTTTAAAGGATATATCGGTTTCTTTGTACTTTTTATGATACATAGTAGTCGTAAACGTGCAAGGGTGGCAAGAAATCGCCGAATCTAGCGACCATGCTGCACAACTTTGGCGTGCCGAAATGCGCCATTTTGCGGCCACCGCCTGGGCCAAGGTAACGCCATCCATGCCTGGTAAAGCTTAATCATCGTTTTCCTATCGATGTTTGACGTTTATATATACGTTCTAGCTTGTGTAGCACATTCTTTTTGCATTATTCATGCTCTTTCTTGACCCTGGCCTGGCCCCTTTCTAAAACACCCTTCTTAGATGCTTCCATCAGTCAGTTGACCTGCCACAGGGTGATGGTGATAAGTTTTAGAGGCTGTATGGGTTTGAATACCTCCATATATGTTTGTTATACATTTCCCACACACATATTGCATGAGTGTGAGGCAGTTGGCTGGTCTCTGTGGCATCATCAAGCATGTAACCGGTGAGTAGAAGCTTCCCATTGTCAGCATGTGCCACCAGGTGTGCTGGCCATCACCTGGCAAGCTATAGCAGCTTAGGCCTAGTTTATCCTTGCTAGGGCAAGCTGAAATAGGCTTAAAATCACTAGTTTGTTGGTGGCTGCCTCCTAGAATGCATGCCTTGCGTAGGGTATCCGTACCACGTTACCTACGTGCATGGACAAGGTGGCACCTGCACATAGGTGCCATGTAAGGGCAGTGTGATGATGCAGTTATGTTTCCCCATCATTGTGGAAGGGAAATGTATTGTGTGGCATGGTTGGGGGCCATATTAGTAGGTATTAGTAGGTAGTATGCCCACTCCTACCCCCTTGGTTGCTTTTTACCAACGGTACCCCTATGGGCTGTACTGGGTGTAACTGCTGGTATACCCACCCAAATGATGACCCCAATGGCTCAAACTGTTCAGCAACTAATTTTTTATCATCCCTGAAGTGGCAGGTGCCTAGCTCTTACAACATAATTCACAATGCACATTCTACCAAAAATGAAAACGCTCGTCTTGACCCCCCTGACTTTGACGGCAGTTATACATGGCCTAACCTGCATATATGTAAGGTTGTGATATACCAACCCGAAGGGCAACTCATGGACATGCTTGGCCCCCAAGGACAGCCATTGGATATGGGTAGGTTGGATGGCATCTGGTTTGCAAAATTGTGAAGATCCAGCCGATTTATCGGCAGGATCTCAGACCATTTAGGGGTTAAATATACGGTCCCAGCGTCCTCCATTTAGGCGTTTTCGCAGGCAGCAGGACAGCCATCTCGGCACATGTGTGGTTTACAAGAGGCCGGTGTTCAGCTCAACCAAACCGGTCGGTCTACATCCACGAGCGTGTGACAGGCCAACCCAACACGCGCGACGCGCCAGCTACGGCTCGGCCGTCGCCAGGCAGGCGATCTCGTTGGGCCTGTCGAATAGCTGGATGTCCTGCCAGTGGAGCCCCTCGTCGGTGGGCACGGTCATGGCGTCGTCATCCCATCCATCATAGAAAAGCTTCACTGCTCGGCAGTGCGCTCTCGGTTCGCGCTGGTGGGGGTTGTACGAATTGTCCAGCAACGCCGTCAGGTACGACAGCAGCACGGCCTGTCGCTGCTCGTCGCTGGCATCGGTCCCCCCGTGGACGAGTTCCCCCCGGGAGCTGTGGTACGAGTGGGGGTTGTAACGGATGACCAGCAGCGGCAGCCCCTCGCACGACTGTCCGAGGTTGAACAGCCGCACGAGCTCGCAGTACTGGTCGTACGAGCGGTGCTGGTGCTCGTCGACCTCGACGATGACGACGTGGGCGCCATCCGTGTAGATGATGAAATCCGGCCGGCTCGCCACGCACTCGCCGCCGTGGATCTGCCGGTCGTGCACCAGCGTCCACCGGGCGATGCGCACCTTCTGTAGGGCAGCGGCCACCTTCCACTCCTCGCGGTGTCGATGATTGTTGAACACGACGGGGTGGCAGTACACGCAGCGGTTGCGAAGGGGCCGTCGCTGGCCCGCGATCTTGCCCTCTGCTGGGGTGAGGACCACGGGCACCCCCGATCTCCACTCCCAGTGTAGACCACAGTCGTCGCACACGCCCGCCAGCCGCCAGTGGCCCGCCTCTGCGTGGGCGTCGCAGAAGCGCTCGCCATGATCCGGGTCCTCGTACGTGCCCACGGCCCGGCACGCGTCCGCCTTGCACCGTTGTCGCGGCTCAGGGACGGCGGAATCGGTCTTGTGCTTCGCGCAGTGGACGGCGCGTTTACCCACGTCGCCCCATCGCGCATATGCCTCACACCCTTCCGGGTGTTCGCACCTGGGATGCACCACGTCCACCATGTCCGGCGCGGCGTGCTTCCTGCAGAACCTGCCTGTCTTGGCGCCGCGCTCCGCAAACGAGGGTCGCGCATCACACCCGGGCGGGTGTTGGCACCTGGGATGCACCACGTCCACCATGCCATCCTCTTTGTGCTTCTCGCAGAACCGGGGCTTCTTGGCGCCGCGCTCCGCAAACGAGGGTTGCGCATCACACCCGGGCGGGTGTTGGCACCTGGCACTCACCACGTCCACCATGCCATCCTCTTTGTGCTTCTTGCAGAACCGGGGCTGCTTGGCGCCGCGCTCCGCAAACGAGGGTCGCGCATCACACCCGGGCGGGTGTTGGCACCTGGCACTCACCACGTCCACCATGCCATCCTCTTTGTGCTTCTTGCAGAACCGGGGCTGCTTGGCGCCGCGCTCCGCAAACGAGGGTCGCGCATCACACCCGGGCGGGTGTTGGCACCTGGCACTCACCACGTCCACCATGCCATCCTCTTTGTGCTTCTGGCAGAACCGGGGCTTCTCGGCGCCGCGCTCCGCAAACGAGGGTCGCGCATGACACCCGGGCGGGTGTTGGCACCTGGGACGCACCACGTCCACCATGCCATCCTCTTTGTGCTTCTTGCAGAACCGGGGCTGCTTGGCGCCGCGCTCCGCAAACGAGGGTCGCGCATCACACCCGGGCGGGTGTTGGCACCTGGGATGCACCACGTCCACCATGCCATCCTCTTTGTGCTTCTCGCAGAACCGGCGCTTCTTGGCGCCGCGCGCCGCAAACAAGGGTTGCGCATCACACCCGGGCGGGTGTTGGCACCTGGCACTCACCACGTCCACCATGCCATCCTCTTTGTGCTTCTTGCAGAACCGGGGCTGCTTGGCGCCGCGCTCCGCAAACGAGGGTCGCGCATCACACCCGGGCGGGTGTTGGCACCTGGCACTCACCACGTCCACCATGCCATCCTCTTTGTGCTTCTTGCAGAACCGGGGCTGCTTGGCGCCGCGCTCCGCAAACGAGGGTCGCGCATGACACCCGGGCGGGTGTTGGCACCTGGGATTCACCACGTCCACCATGCCATCCTCTTTGTGCTTCTTGCAGAACCGGGGCTTCTTGGCGCCGTGCTCCGCAAACGAGGGTCGCGCATGACACCCGGGCGGGTGTTGGCACCTGGGATGCACCACGTCCACCATGCCATCCTCTTTGTGCTTCTTGCAGAACCGGGGCTTCTCGGCGCCGCGCTCCGCAAACGAGGGTCGCGCATGACACCCGGGCGGGTGTTGGCACCTGGGACGCACCACGTCCACCATGCCATCCTCTTTGTGCTTCTTGCAGAACCGGGGCTTCTCGGCGCCGCGCTCCGCAAACGAGGGTCGCGCATGACACCCGGGCGGGTGTTGGCACCTGGGACGCACCACGTCCACCATGCCATCCTCGATGTGGCTCCTGCTCGGCTCGCCAATCCGGCGCGTCCCATTCTGCACACAGTGTTTTACGACATCACCACGGGGCCCGCGAACAGAGCGTGGGTAAGTGACGGCGGCGCGTCTCCCACCACCACGTGCCCCTGCCCACCACGCCCATGCAGGCCACCCACCACCACACGCACGCGCGCCAGAAACCAACACACCAATGCATGCCATGTGAGACATCCGCGGATGCCACCCATGGCATCGTCGCGCCGGCCACCCAGCCCCCCCGCGGACGCCACCACACCTCCCACGCATGCCATCCACCGGCACACCCGCGCATGCCATCCATCATGACACCCACGCATGACATCCGCCGCCGCCACTGCCACCACCCACCGCGCCCACGCATGCCAGCAACCACATCCCCGCGTGCCAGTGACCCACATGTCCATGCATGCCACCGGCTACGCCCCCCCCCCCCCCCCCCCGCGGGCCATCAATCGCCATACCCACGCACACCACCGACCACCAGGCCCACACATGCAACAAACCGCCGTGTCCACGCATGCCATCCACCACCACGCCCGTGCGTGACAGCAACCACGCCCACGTGTGCCAACAACCACGCGCACGTATGTGACCAACCACACGCGCATGCATGCCCTTGACCACCACGTCCACGCATGCCAGCAAGTACACCCACGCGTGCCATCAACCACGCGGCGCACGTGTGCCATCCACCGCGCCCGCGCATGCCACCCCCAGACCACGCATGCCATCAACCATAGGCCCACGCACGCCGTCGACCACCATGCCCACGCAGGCCAGTATCCACACCCACGATTGTCGGCAACCACAAAGCACACACCCCAGCATCCCCCCCCCCCCCCCCCCCCCCCCCCCACTCCCACCAGCCATCATGCCCGCGCGTGCCACGAACCTTCATTCCCACGCACGCCGCCAACAACCATGCCCGCGCGTGCCATCAGCCACCACACCCGCGAATGGAATCCACTGCCACACCCACGGACGCCACCCTCCGCCACCACGCCCACCAACCACCGCGGCCACGCATGCCATCGGCGGCACCCGCGCGTGCCATCCACCCCGCCCAGGCATGCTAACAACCCCCGGGCCCTCGCACGCCCACAGCCACGCCCGCGCTGGCCCTACCCCATGCCCCCCGCGCCTGATCCACCACCACGCCCACGCGGGCCCTCAACCACGCCCTCGCATGCCATCCACCACCACGTCCACGCCGGCCAGTATCCACGCCCGGGCATGCCACAGCACGCCGCTGCCCGGGCGCATGCCAGCACCCACACCAGCGCGGGCCATCCACCACCCACGTGTGCACGTGTCACGTACCGGCTTCGCCCGTTTGGGGGCCGGGCCGAAATCGTTCTCGGCAGCACGATGCGCTTCGCCGGGCCCGGTGCCAGCGGTCCACTCCGTAGGACTAGTCACACGTTGTTTGCTGACCGAATGCGCAGCCTGTCCGTCACAAGGCCACATCAGTGGGGACATGTCACGCGAACGAGGGAAGTGTTTGTGAGGGTAGTGATCGGGGGACGTGTTTGTGAGGGTAGTGGTCTGACATCCCGCCCCCCGTCCTTCCGTCAGGCACTCCGTTCTCTCTCTCCCTGTCTCTCTTCCTTGTCTCCCTCCCTCCCTCCCTCCCTCCCTCTCTCTCTTCCTTGTCTCCCTCCCTCCCTCCCTCCCTCCTTCCCTCCCTCCCTCCCTCCCTCCCTCCTTCCCGCCCTCCCTCCCTCCCTCCCTCCCTCCCTCCCTCCCTCCCTCCCTCCCTCCCTCCCTCCCTCCCTCCCTGCCTCCCTCCCTCCCTCCCTCCCTCCCTCCCTCCCCTCCCTCTCCTCCTTCCCCTCCTTCCCCTCCTTCCCCTCCTTCCCCTCCTTCCCCTCCTACCCTCCTTCCCCTCCTTCCCTCCCCCCCTCCTTCCCCTCCGTCCCCTCATTCCCCTCCTTCCCCTCCCATCCCTCCCTCACTCCCTCCCTCCCTTCCTCCCCCCCTCCCTCCCTCCCTCCCTCCCTCCCTCCCTCCCTCCCTCCCTCCCTCCCTCCATGCCTCCCTCCCTCCCTCCCTCCCTCCCCTCCTTCCCCTCCTTCCCCTCCTTCCCCTCCCCCCTCCTTCCCCTCCTACCCTCCTTCCCCTCCTTCCCCTCCCCCCCTCCTTCCCCTCCGTCCCCTCCTTCCCCTCCTTCCCCTCCCTCCCTCCCTCACTCCCTCCCTCCCTTCCTCCCCCCCTCCCTCCCTCCCTCCCTCCCTCCCTCCCTCCCTCCCTGCCTCCCTCCCTCCCTCTCTCTCTTCCCTCCCTCCCTCCCTCCCTCCCTCTCTCTCTTCCCTCCCTCCCTCCCTCCCTCCCTCCCTCCCTCCCTCACTGCCTCCCTCCCTCCCTATGCCGCTGTGCGGCGGGTAGTCCTCGCTGGTGCATTATATGGCCGGCAGGCGAGCAAACGTGCAGGTTCGACAAGAACGACGCGAAAACAGCCAAAACAAACGTACGGACTGGCAACGTACCCGCTGTGCGGCTTTGCTGCGTCCACCCGACGCACGCGGGGTGTCTTTGCGCACCCCGCCTGGTGGCTGCGCCGGTTGGGCAGAAGAAGCCGCGGTACGACGCGGTGGGTGGGGCGGGTGGGACGGGGGTGCGCCAGAATGGGGGCTGCATTAGCGAGGGGAAAATGGTGTGTGCAGCGCAGCCGAACCAGGACATGACGGGCAGCACACCCAACCTCCCACACCCACCACCCCTCATCCTGCGTTCCCACAAGCGTGCATTTGCTAGGAGTCCCACCTGCACGGGGTGGCCACCAGCCGAGCGCTCCGCCTCGGTCTTTTTCGCCTTGCGCGCTGACTCAAGTCGAGTTTTTATTCTGGCCTCCAGGTTCTTCACCTGCACCGTCGGCCATCACATGCAAAGAAGACAAACACGTGCGTCGAGCAAGCACACGCCGGGCATCAGGGCGCGCGGGTCGCTGTTAGGTGGCAATCAGGCGTCGGGCGGGAAGGGTGGTGCGCGTGTGTGTGTGTGTGGGTTGGTGGTGGTGGTGGGGGGGGGGGGGGGGAGAGAGGGAAAGGCGAGTGTACTGCGACGCAGACAAGACAACGGGCAGGGACGAGATCCTTCCCATGCGAGCGTTCGGCGGCTGCAAGCGACCTACCGCGGACTTTTGCCGGTCATCTTCCGGATCGCCGTCCTCTTCCATCTGCGTCCGCAGCAATTCCCTTGTCCTCCGGAGTCCGGTCACCTTCTCGTCGGCGGGAAGTGCACTGGTGCCGGCCACGTACTCCACGTGCCACCAGTAGTCAGGCAAGGTTGCCTTGCGCTTGTGCACCTGCAGTGGATGGCACTCCGAAGCAGCATACCGTGCAACAGGATCGCATGCAAGGGGGTCAGCCAAGAGTTAGGCCGGACGTGGGGCAAGGCTCACACCCCCGACTCACACCATTGCACAGAACCAACCGGGCACGCACCCCCGCAAGCACGAGTGACCAAGCGCAGGTGTGTGACGAGAAAGCCGGCTATGGGGAACCCTGTCCGCGCTGGCTACGGGGTCCACCACCAGCAAAGCCACGACACACACTGTGCGACGCTATTCCCAACCGGCCCGCTTGCATACCATATAGCGGAGTGTGTGCAGTATCGGCGTGCGGGGTGCCTCTCACGTGGACCCCCGCCACCGCGTCACCCCAACCCAGCAGTCCTGCTTGCCATTGGAGAGTGCCGTATCACGTAGTGCTAATGCTTCGGAACGCTCCGCTCCTATTGTCATGACCGACGGGGTGGGCGCTTGCGTCGCACTACGGGATCGCCGCTGTCCTCTACCGAGTGCTGCCGGCGGCTACCACAGTCCGTGCGCCGACATGCGTGTGGTCTACCTGCATTTTGCGAGGGGACGCGCCATGTACTCCTGACCAGTCCATCGCGGCGACTGATCTCACCCGCCCCCTCGTGATCTCGTCACTCCACCTACCCGCTCCGCACGACGTGGGATCTCGTCCAAGTGGTTGACGGCGGACGCGGGCGGCTCCTCGAATTGCTTCGGGAGCTTGCGCCTGATTGCCATCATCTGTCGCCCCCCGGTCACAGCAAACAAGAATCGGCCGCAACACGCGCGATGTTGGAAGACGGTGATGCTAGTGGCCCACGAAATGGGAATGTCAGAAGAACGGAATAGCGCCACGTCTCCCCCCACTCGAAAGCAATGGTACAGGTGCAACTCGTGCTTGGTTTGAGCAGCACCGTGTTCAGCATGTGTGTGTGTGTGTGTGTGTGCGCGCGTGTCATGTGTGTGTGTGTGTGCGTGTGTGTGCAAGTGTCGGGTTGGGCGGGATCCACGTCAAAAGCTTCCCCCCTAACAGCCGACTAGGCATCCACTTCCCATGGAGAGCGCTGCCTCGAGATACCAATCTCGCCCATGGGCATTGCCCCCACCCCCCGACCACCCCCCCGCACCCACCCACGTGCATTCCAGCCAGCCAGCCAGCCAGCCACCCATGCATGCATGCTAGCACCCCCCCCCCCCCCCCCCCCCCCCCCCCCCCCGCCCGCCCCCACCCCCCACACGCATGCATGTATGGCAGCCACCGACTCAACCACCCCCGCGCACACGTGCACGCCAGTCCCACCCACCCACCCACCCCACCCCGCCCACCCACCCACCTTCAGTGCCCCCCCCCCCCCCCCCCCCCCCCCTCACACGCCCGTGCATGCGGATGGGCGCATGTGGCCTCCCCCAAGAAGGGTGAGCACCGGGCGTGCTGCAGCAAGTAGTTACAATGGAGCAGTGAAGGACTCAACTAGGTGCGGGCCAAGCCTCCGGTGCAGCCCACGTAGGAGAGAGAAGCAGGTGATAGAGCGGCAGCGGGCTGCACCAATGCCGGAGGTTTGGCAATGGCGTGGTGTCTTACGCAGTCATGGTGCTGCCCCAGCAACATGCGTGCACGGCTGTATGTGGTGCTGCGCGTCGACTCACTCCCAATTGCTGCACTGCAAAATCCACGTAAATACGTGTCCAAATGACCATCGATGCTGCCGTATGTCACTGGTGGTATGGTAACCCTCTCTCTAGAAACGGAGATTCGGCATTGTCACCATGACGTTGGCCCCGAGGTCATTGTGTGCGCAAGTGGTGGGTCATGGGGTGTCATACTGGATGCGCTAAAGCCGCATGATTTGACTCGGGCATGAAAGACAGCAGCAAAAACTGCGTTTTGTATGCTATGGAAGGTCACAGCGAGGTCTATTGGTGACCTCGGCCTAGGTGCATGCTTTCCCGGACCTTTGTGGTTTATGCATTCAAGTCCGGGTGCCTCGTCCGAAAGGGTCACGGCCCTCTTGGATGTAAAAAGCGAACGAACTTGTAATAAAAGTGACTTTTCATGCTGTCAAACTTTCCCAACGTGTTTTAAGGTGGGATGCAAACGGAGACTTCACAATGTTGTCCTGCTGGAGGACCACCGTTCACTTTGCATGCGAGTTTCTGGGTCAATTGAATTGGCCTTGGCGTTGACTGCGCCCCTCTACAGCGTCCGTCTATACATGCAAAAATGGCAACAAATGTGAACTTTCTGCTGTAATGCGTCACGGTTAGCCTTGCCATGGTCGTCCTCTGGATGACCCCCCATGTCTGGGCGTAAACAGTCCTGTGTATGTGCCCAGCACGGGCTCAAACCTGGGTTGGGCAAGCTTTGTCTTGTCGGTCAAGTAACTAGTTGGACGACATCTACAAAACAGTGTTACGTGGAGGTGGGTGGGTGGGAGGTGCCGGGGGCGGGGTGACGGGGTTGGGGGGTGGGTGGATCGGTGGAAGTGGACCTCACCAGCTCGATATCTTCCTCCCTGTGCGCAGCCGCTCCCGATGCCGTCGTCGCGCCCGCCGCACGCCCGTCGTCGCTTTCCCCCGCCGCGCCCCCGGTGTATCACCTTTCTCTGATAGGACACGCGCGCCGCCGGCCACCTGGCACTTTGCAGGACAGACGAACAGGCACGGCTCCGTGTAAAACGGGGTCAACCACATCCACCACCACCATATCCACCGCCACCCGCCACCACCGCCGCAACCGTTCGTCAGCTCATCGACGTGGCTACCTCCTCCCCCCACCTCCCCCCCCCCCCCCTTTGGATCACTCAGCCCACTGGGAGAAAAACCATAGGGAGAGGCGAACGTACCACCCACCCACCCACCCACCCACCCACCCACCCACCCACCCACCCACCCACCCACCCACCCCCACCACCCACCCACCCACCCACCCACCCACCCACCCACCCACCCACCCACCCACCAACCAACCAAGCAAGCAACCAACCAACCAACCAACCAACCAACCAACCATCCAACCAACCAGCCAACCAACCAGCCAACCAACCAAACCAACCAACCAACCAACCAACCATGGAGCCGACCGACCAACCAACCAACCAACCATGCAGCCGACCGACCAACCAACCAACCCACCAACCAACCAACCATCGAACCAACCGACCAACCAACCAACCAACCAACCAACCAACCAACCAACCAACCAACCAACCAACCAACCAACCAACCAACCAACCAACCAACCAACCAACCAACCAACCGACCAACCAACCAACCAACCAACCGACCAACCAACCTCCCACCACCCGCCCAACCAACCAACCACCCACCACCAACCAAGCAACCAACCAACCAACCAACCAACCAACCACCCGCCAACCAACCTCCCACCACCCGCCCTACCAACCAACCACCACCCACCCACCAACCAACCAACCAACCAACCAACCAACCATGCGAACCGACCAACCAACCTCCCACCCACCCGCCCAACCAACCAACCACCCACCCACCCAACCAAGCAACCAACCAACCAACCAACCAACCAACCACCCGCCCAACCAACCTCCCACCCACCCGCCCTACCAACCAACCACCCACCCACCCACCCAACCAACCAACCAACCAACCAACCAAGTAGCGAACCAACCAACCAACCAACCAACCAACCAACCAACCAACCAACCAACCAACCAACCAACCAACCAACCAACCAACCAACCAACCAACCAACCAACCAACCAACCAACCAACCAACCAACCAACCAACCAACCAACCAACCAACCAACCAACCAACCAACCAACCAACCAACCAACCAACCAACCAACCAACCAACCAACCAACCAACCAACCAACCAACCAACCAAGTAGCGAACCAACCAACCAACCAACCAACCAACCAACCAAGCTACCAACCAACCACCCAGTATGCCGGGACACAATCTGTGGGTACACGCGATTGCAACAAGCACGCGACGTACGTGGGGTGGGGGCGCGGCAGCCTCGTGCGACGGTCCCGGGTTGGACTCGACGTCCCCGTCCTTGGTCAGATCCCGTTTGGTCGCATCCCGCTGCCTATGCCACGACGCACGGTTCTTCCGCGACAGCGCCCGCCAGTACCCCCTCGGTCGCCGAAGGTTGATGAAACGGGCGTCCCATGACAAGCTTGAAGACTGGGGCTGGGATGTGTGCCGACAACGGAGGTCGTTCTGCATGCGGCCAAGTAGCGGTGCGGGCGTGGAGAGTGCAGACAACGGATGATCAGAATGTGGCGCACGTGCTCAGTGGTTGGCTAGAAACGGTACGGCGCGCTTAACCCGTTGAGGGCGAGGAGGACGGTGAGGTGGCTGGAAAATACACGCGGCAGCAAACGACCTACGCGCGCCATGTCAACACGCCTTGCCAACAGGGTCGCACGTCACCGCACGTGCATAGCCCGGAACTGGATGGCGGCAGCTATAGTATCCCAGATGGACCGGGTGCAGCGACGGATTTTAGCGGGGTGGGTGGGGGGGCGGGGCGGGGGTGGGTGGGTGGGTGGGACGGAAGGAAGGCAGTGATGGAGGGGGGGGCGGAATGGACAAAAGATGGGACGATGGAGGGGTGGGAAGGGAAGTGGGGTGGACAGGAAGGAAGCGTGCACGCGCGAGACCGGTGGAGGGGTACTAGCCCTTGACATGGAGGTGCAGGGTTTGGCTATAAAAGGATGGCTCCTGCTCTGGCGAGCCAGGTTGTTTCTCGTCATACCACCAACATTGCGCGGGGAAAGTGAGGCACGGCCGGGCCACGGCAGCGGTGGGCCGGCCCCGCGCATTAGCGTCGCGTGCGTGTCTTTCGATGATCGAATGCAGTAGTGTACACCATGAGAGACGGTGAACGCCGCGTCGACGGAAGAATGGTATAACGAAGGCTTGCACAGTGGGTATAGCGGACGAAGGAGTAACCCAGTGAGACGAATGACCGGATGGTAAGTTGAAAGCACGGCCGAGTCAGCGGCCGAGGCAATGCTGTAGACAATGGACGTACCGCGTGCATCCTTGGCGTTTCCCGCCGGACGCCGAGACACGTTGTCCCGCGGTCAACACCTGGAAAGGTGCCGTCGTCCCCGCCGGCGGCACCAGCAGGGGCGTGCTCCGCGCCATGGACCACTCTCGGAGGACGAGCGACATCAGTGTCGCCTGCGGGGAAGGGGTGCGAGGGGCGGAGGTGGATCGTCAGTGCCCGCGGGCGGGCGTGCGAGGCGGGAAAAAAAAAAACAGTGGCGGGAGCGACGAATCGAAGCTAGACGGCCAACGGAGCGAGTCTATTGCACGCGAGCACCTCACCGAAAAAGGCGACAATGCCAGCGAACAGGAGGACAATGAGTATCAACATGCACCGTCGCCGGTGCGCGCGATGCATCTTCAATGCTCGCCTCCATCGACGGGCGGAGGACGTCATGGTCGACGCACCTAGAGGGTTACTAAATGGCAGAAGACCGACTGCTACTTGTACACGAGTTCTACCCCGTAATTCGGTCTGTAACAGGGAATGGCCAAACGCGCTGGCACGGTGTCGGTTCAGGTACCCTTACTCTGAGCCCGATCGGGGCGTCGAATGGCGGCAGCAGCCGGAAAACGGCCGGGCACACGCTCCACGGGGCTACGCCGCATATAGAGGTGGCGGACAACACGAACCGAACGGCTCAAAGACGGTGGATATGGGGTCAGGTCAGCTAGCAAGGTTCGACAGCGATTGGAATCCGATGCGGCAAATGCAATGTCATTCGATTTTTGGAGCGATCAGCTCGACAGCGAATACGGCTTCCTTCGGCGATTTTCGACAGGGTGGCCTTTCGGCGATGGCGTTCCGAGTTTTATTTTGGTCGGACTTTTGATCAGGATAAAGGTGGCCAGTGTCCGCTCACGATGCGCTGGCGTGCCTGCTCTTGGATGGCTGGTGTCGCGCGACCGCCGCGTGTCACTCGTTGCCTTTTTGGATGTGACCATTGTGATGTGTCGGGCGTGTACAGTAGCACAAACTCCGCCCTGGGCTACAGATTCCAAACGACCTTAGCCGAACCTGTCCGGCCGGCCACAGCCTGTGATCCCCTGGATTATACAGTGCGACACGATTCCACGCACATCCAACTATGTTAACTCCAACTATATTTCTTGTGCCGGACGGGTTGTTGACAGAGTCCTGACATGAACGTGGCGGCTGCCCATTGACCAACCTACGACGATCGTCGTAGGTTGGTCAATGGGCAGCCGCCACGTGCAGGGGGATAACTTTTGCCGAACCTGTCCGGCCGGCCACAGCCTGTGATCCCCTGGATTATACAGCGCGACACGATTCCATGCATATCCAACTATATTAACTCCGACTATATTTACTGAGCCGGACGGTTTGTTGACAGAGTCCTGACATGCACGTGGCGGCTGCCCATTGACCAACCTACGACGATCGTCGTAGGTTGGTCAATGGGCAGCCGCCACGTGTAAGGGGGACAGCCTTAGCCGGACCTGTCCGGCCGGCGACAGCCTGTGATCCCCTGCATTACACAGTGCGACACGATTCCATGCATATCCAACTATATTAACTCCAACTATATTTACTGAGCCGGACGGTTTGTTGACAGACTCCGTGTTCTGAAATGCACGTTGCGGCTGCCCATTGACCAAGCACGACGCGTTGTACGGTGCGGTAGAATCCACAGTCGACCCCGCCGGGTGTACGGAATCTGTGGCACATGCAGGGTCTGTACAACCAGGCCTTGTCGACGACCGTGAACAACGCGCGTTGAACAATCTTTGTCGGTGTGCGAGTGTCAGCCGTGTCGCCCGGGCCGCTGTGGGCGACGTCGGCTCTTCCTGTACAGGCGGGGCAAAGCAGGACGCGCTGCACGGTACGGCAGAATCCACAATCGACCCCGCCGGGTGTGTGGAATCTGTGGCACATGCAGGGTCTGTACAACCCGGCCTGGTGGACGACCGTGAACAACGCGCGTTGAACAATCTTTGTCGGTGTGCGAGTGTCAGCCGTGTCGCCCGGGCCGCTGTGGGCGACCTCGGCTCTTCCTGTACAGGCGGGGCCAAGCAGGACGCGCTGCACGGTACGGTAGAACCCATAATCGACCCCGCCGGATGTGTGGAATCTGTGGCACATGCAGGGTCTGTACAACCCGGCATTGTCGACGACCGTGGACAACGGGCGTTGAACAATCTTTGTCGGTGTGCAAATGTCAGCCGTGTCGCCCGGGCCGCTGTGGGCGACGTCGGCTCTTCCTGTGCATCATGGTATTCGGCCGGGATTCGGCAGTAATAAGCCTGACCAAGCTGCCCGTTTTCGTCGGCCTCGAATTCTGCATCGGCATTCGGCAAATAATTTATCACTTGCGTGAACGAGGTTTTTTCTATCTATCTCTGCACGACAAGATGATGTCGATGATTAATTTTTGATAGCTAGAGTTTCGTCCGGCGATGTCGTTGGTGAGATAAGTAGATTTTGGGCGTCTACTGCTGGGCAGCTTAAACCGTTGCCACGAGTGATAGATAAATTGTCCCCCGTATAAGGCGGGGAAGCTATGAGTACCGACCTGCCCTTCAGGGATAGCAGCATGGATTCATTGTGCGATTCGAATTGGGAGAATATACCAGCAGAGCTGCTTGCACAGATAGTCAGTCATCTTTCCGTCGCTGCTCGCATTCGAGCCATAACAGTCTGCAAAGCGTGGGCTCGCTCGCTCATGCAACCTTGCCACTGGACAGTGTTGGATTTTGCATCGGTTAGAGAAAGTACGATCGAAATAACCGACAATATTGTCCGCAATGCGATCTCACTAAGCAAGCCTGCTACCCATCGCCGCTACACCTTTATGCGGGGACACTGGCAACGAATTGGGCTCGCACGGCGAATCCGACGACGTGCCACTTCTGACGACGCTAATATTGACCGGCTGCAGATTGGTGACAGAAGCTATAATCGTGGATCTGGATGCCTGGCCACATCTCGTGGAGCTTTGCATTCACGACTGCTTCTCAATATCACTGCGGAGGCTTCAAGCACTCGAGTCGTTGCAACGGTTGACCCGTCTGGAAGTGGACGTCGGAGATGTCGGTTCAAAGAACTGCTTTGGAAGCAGCCTTCATCCAGCTCTGGCATCGGCTCTCCAGAGGCGCCAAATTAGGAGACTGGACCTGGGCGGTAAGCAGTTGTTTACATTTCGCCCCTTGTTTTCCATTCTTTCTGCTTCGCCTGTGGTTGCTGGCTATGCTTGTTCACGAAGTGAAAATGTTGGTACGCTATCGTCGATACCCTGCCCTACCCAGGGTGGCCTGTTATCGTTACCTCCTGCGACGGATAGGAGAAAGTTATGAGATCTGATGTGTAATTACTTGGTGCAATATGGGTGTTTGTGGCGCCCCTGACTGTGCTACACGCTGACACCGAGCTGGAAACGAGCCAAGAGACCTCTCTGTCTGTTGCCACCCTGCTGTTACTAATTGTATTTGTGTGATTGGATACTCACTATCCGCCGCACCCATCACTTGTCTGCGTGGTGGAATGACATCACCTATGCGGTGGAACGACGTCCACCGGTCTGCAGACAACGACCTGGGCGACGCAGGAATTACGGTGCTGGCATCCGCGATAGGGAAGGACGCCCCCCTCATATATGTGCACCTGAGCGGTGAGCCTAGGTCCGGGCGAACCGAACCCCCGGAGAAGGGGGGGCTCTCGCGAAGCTTAGGCGGGTCAAACCTGCTGGTGCTGCCTGCCATCATGTGCCATCGATCGGCATAGTGCCGAACGATGCTCACCAATACCTCTATGTTGTGTGGTGTTGTATGTTTACACCTATTTTTTATCATGTGCTTTTGCTTGCAACCTCTGTGCTGTTTGGACCACTGTGTTTGTCGGGACAAGTCAGTGTTGGGAGAGTAACGGGGGGAAAGTGAGAAAAGAGAAGGCTTGGGGCAACGAGGGCGCAAACCCATGATTTCTCATGGTTCAGCGCGTGGTCGTTAGGTGTGGTCGTGCGGCAGGGTACTCGTGAGGTGAGCGAATAAACATGCAAATAGGTAACGAAGCCATTAGGTACTTAGCAATTCAGGTATTAAGATACGAAAGTAATCATGCGGGGTATTTACGCACGATCAATTTCCTCACAATCTATCTGGTCCCGCTGCGCAAATGGAGTGCCTAATGTAAACAAAGACCAGGGCAGTCACGCATGTATAAATCATCGGCGTGATTGATGCATGCTATGCGTCCATGACATGTTCTGTGCAATTTGTTTGTTGGCATAGTATAATTCATCTTGGCATATGTGCTGGTTGTCTTATCGCACGTGTGCTTTGTTACGATTGGTAGCACTAGATTAGTGGTACTAGTATCTTTCCAGTACAGGATTGAATGCACCTAAGTTCTTGCATCCACCATTGTCAAAACTCGTTAGTAGCACGGCCACAGTGTCACACCCTGTGATGGTCGGTTCAGTCAGTACAGCTTTTTGACATCGTACTTTCTACCCATTCAAGCATGTACACACAGGCTGCTCTTTTCCTTGTCCTTGCTCCGAAACCCTGCTGTTCCAAGCAAATGGCACAACCCTTCCACCCCCTTCCACCACCCCTCCATCACCCCTCCACCACCCCTCCCCCACCCCTCCCCCACCCCTCCACAACCCCTCCCCCACCCCTCCACCATCCCTCGACCACCCCTCCACCACCCCTCCGCCACCCCTCCACCACCCCTCCATCGCCCTTCCCTCGTCCCAGCATCGCCCTTCCCTCGTCCCTCCATCGCCCTTCCATCGCCCTTCCATCCGCACTCACTCCATGTGTTTATCAACTATTTGTTGATCAACAATCGTTTGCGCGCTTCTATATATACTTGTTATCTGTTTGTTGATTCTCCGCCCGCTGTGCTACCGTGTCCCCACGCCCCCCTTCCCCAGGCAGCGGCATCTCCCACCTGACCAGTCATCCCCTAACCCCCTTCCCCAGGCAACGGCATCTCCCACCTTAACCGTCATCCCCTACCCTCCTTCCCTAGGCAGCGGCGTCACCCACCTTAACCGTCCCTCCCTAACACCCTTCCCCAGGCAACGGCATCACTCACCTGAGCAGTTTCCGCTGAGTTCAGTCCGTCAATCCCTGACGGCCACCCCCCGTTTGTCATGCCCCTCCCCGCTAACACCCTTTCCTAGGCAATGCCATCAGCAAGCATGGGGTCGCGGCGCTGGCCGATGCATTCAGCCACAACGCGACACTGCAGAAACTGGACCTGCGCGGTGAGGGGCCAGTAGGGTTGCTGCGCAGCCAGCGAGGGGGAAATCACTATGATTGCAGTTAGTCAGGGGATGAGGGGATGGGTGTGGATGCAAGTGTTGTGCTCCTGCGCGGGGAGGGGATGCTTACGGGTGCTAGTAATAAATGATGGGGGCATGGGACGCAAGGGATGTACCTGCGCAGTGAGGGGGCAGGATACGGATGCGAGTAGTGGCGGGTGGGGTATGTGAGAGGGGGGGGGAGGGAATGTGCGTGCGTGGTGCGGTCGGTTCGTGGACCTGCGCTGTGGAAGGGTTGGCGGTGGGGTCCATTTGTGCACTTGCACGGTGAGGGGTGGGGGGTGGGGCATGAGTGCAGAATAGTGAGAATAGAAGTGAGAATAGAAGTGAGAATAGAAGTGAGAATAGAAGTGAGATGTTTTGGTGAGGAGATATTTTGACGAGTATGGGTATGGATGCAAGTAGCAGACCGTTGAGGGGGGGGGGGAAGGGTTGGGGGGGGGGTGCAGGGGGGGTGAAAATGGATGCAAGGAGTGGACTCGTGGTGTGGAAGGGACGGGAACTGGCATGCGTGTAGCCAGCCTGCATGTGACGACTTGTGCGGATGCAAGTAGGTGGGCCTGTGGGGGGGGTGCGTGGCAAATCGCGCTAGGTGTTAGAAAGGAGCTTTGTCGGCAGTATACGAATACTAGCTTACCTTGTGGGGTGCGGGGTTTCTTTAGCGGATTGCATACAGATCGGCACGAGTAGTTACGTACCAGGGGGGCTAGTACCCATGTACATAGGTGGCGGTCCCGACAACCAGGG
The DNA here is from genome assembly GCA_009746045.1 of Mesostigma viride. NCBI lineage: Eukaryota > Viridiplantae > Streptophyta > Mesostigmatophyceae > Mesostigmatales > Mesostigmataceae > Mesostigma > Mesostigma viride. Next base: position 3,829,256 of record RPFO01000175.1, on the reverse strand, counting down.
AGCCAGTGCACTTCGAAGTCTGGGGATGCGATTAGCCGGCCTTGTCTTATCAGCCCTCCTCGGGGCTGCGAGTTATTGCCATCATCCAAACGCAATCACTTGTGACTTTTTGTAAGCAAATCTTCGTGGTTGTAAATAATGGGCGTTTTAAAACTAGCGCTTGGTAACTTTGGCTTCTGCTCTTTTTTGCGTAATTTTCATCCTTCATCTTCGTTCTCACTGCATGGTTTTGCCTCATGTCTTCATTCATGCCCCTGCGCCTTGTACCATCTTGTGCCAGGCAACGCGCTGCTTGGGGACAAGGGCGCGCAGGCGCTGGCATCCGGCCTGGCACTTAACACGACACTTGAGCAGCTGGACCTGAGTAGTGAGTTGCATAGACAAGGACCAACGTTAAAGATGGTGCCCGCCCACGTGGTGAAGGGGTGGACCTGAGCTGTGAGCAGACCGGACAAAGCTAGTAGGGTATGTGCTTGTGTGGTGAAGGTGTGCACCTGTAGGACCAAGGTTTCCATCGATTTGGTTTGCTGTACTGGTCGGCGTGTGGCACCCCTCATGGCCTGTCCCTGTGTAATCAAGTTACCGTGCCGCCAACCTCTGGATTGCGTGGCCCCCATGTCACCATCCCCATCCCTGCCTCCAACTACCTGTCTGCCCTGACGCCATTCCCATCCTGATACCCCACCCCTCGTGGTTCTCCTGCCACCCGTCACGTCCACCCCGATCCTTTGTCCTGCCACCCGTCACGTCCACCCCGATCCTTTGCCCTTTGTTCTCACTTCCATCGGTCGCCAGGGCCAAGCGGTCCAACAGGCGCCTGCCGGCACGGCCGAGTTCAGCTACGGCTATTCGGCGGACTGGCTAGGCACGCCGCAGAACTGGCTGGGTGGGCCGAAACTAGTCGGCTTGGCCCGCCCACGCACCGGCCCGGATGCATGGGCAAAGAACCGGGTGCTTGGAAACAGATTCGGGCATGGAACGTTGGCGGTTACACGGTTCTACCACCTCGCGCTTTGCCCGGCCTGCGGCGTCATTACATGACGTATCCGATGGTAGACCTTGGTTTGTGATTTCGTTATATGACGTATCAGAGGGTAGGTGACCATAGGCACGCCAACGGGGCGTCGTCATCAAGGAAACAGCCAGCGCAGGCCGGAAATCGGGAGAAGCTGGACAATGGTAGCCCGTGAGCATGCCGATATACTGTACGTGCCATCGAGTTGTTCGTGACGAGTAAGACGAACTGTGATGGAGACGTGTAGCCTTGTCCATTGATATTGTGGTTGGCATATACGTACGGCGACTGGATGGCCCAACCAACCAACCAACCGACCAACCAACCAACCAACCAACCAACCAACCAACCAACCAACCAACCAACCAACCAACCAACCAACCAACCAACCGACCAACCAACCAACCAACCAACCAACCAACCAACCAACCAACCAACCAACCAACCAACCAACCAACCAACCAACCAACCAACCAACCAACCAACCAACCAACCAACCAACCAACCAACCAACCACCCGCCCAACCAGCCAACCAACCAACCAACCAACCAACCAACCAACCAACCAACCAACCAACCAACCAACCAACCAACCAACCAACCAACCACCGCACCCACCCACCCACCCACCCACGCACACCGTCATTGCCTGGCCTGGTGGACATCCATGCACATGCGCAGGTTGGTACCCCCTTCTGGGGGCGCGATTGATACGCTGGCGAGATGTCGACCTCCCGTGCCGACGAGCTCACGAACCGGCTTCTTACCCTCGTGGGCCTGGTACGTGGGACCTACAACTGAGTGGGTGCCAACGTTTTCCCCACTCGCGGGACAAGGCGCGCGGCTCCCCCACCAGTTCTGCTTGCCGTCCCCTCCCCTGAGGATAAGCCGCGGTTCCTCTCTCGTCGCAATCGCTTGCACGACATCACCTGGACACTAGCTGGACGACGACCTGACCCCCGCTCAGCAGCAGCAGCGGTGTGACCCGTTGCCCGAATATCTCCGCCACGAGCAGGACGCCCCAGACGCCCACGGTGTACTGGAGGGGCCGGGAACTGATGATCGACCACGGGACGTGGACGCCCCCCACGGGCTAGAATATGCTGCTTAATAGCCCTAGACGGAGTCGCTGCCGGCGAGGTAGCCATGCGTAGAATGTCTGCCTAGATGCGGCAAAGTACATGGTCACGTGTCGCCAACGCACGGAACACTACCAGCCCAGTGGCCTCGGCCTAATCCTAGTTCTGCCATGCTACGCCCCGGCTATGATATCAAAGAGACAACCAGCGATGATATGTTTCCTTGCCCGCGCTCCTTGTTATGACACGCTCCGATGGGTCTTATTGCGCCCACCGTTTGCCGGGACGTTGGCACGTCCTTTTAGCTAGCGCGCCCGACCGCAGCTGTGACGTGCCTTTGGCACGAAGGAGACGGGGGGGGGTCTCTGCCCCGTCCCCTGCCGTGCGCACACGGGGATTAAGCGCCCTGTGCGATGTAGGTAGCCAACCCTAGGGGTCCCGTACAGCGTGCTTAATGGAATTCATCGAGGTGCACGTGCATTTGTGCACCCATAGTAGGTGGCAGCTATCGCGTAGACCCGTCAGCAGGGTGGGGGTGGGGGGGGGAGCCAACCATTAACATAAATTAAAATTAACTCACAACACGTCTCCACCGGGAGATCATGTAGCTCGTATTCCTTGATGGATGGGTGGGGTGGAAGGAGCCGCGTAATCGAACTAACCTAACTCCAATCTAGCTAGTCTGGAAAAGCCCCAACTACCCTACTCGTCGCGCAAAACGCCTCGTCCGCTCGGGGGGGGGGGGGGGGGGTGGTTTGCCCACAGGGTCGGGCGTGTGAGCCTTGACAATCCGCTTCCACCGCGTCTTGTTCTGTATGGGGGTCCAAAGAAGGGAGAGAGAGTGGGTACAGTATTCAATCTGGGCCGGGAACAGTAGGTCATCCAGCAACATCTGTGCGTAGTTCGTGACATGTTTCCCTGCCTTTTTGGCA